>BMAO01012141.1:0-21240 GCA_019973975.1 Trichonephila clavata | reverse complement strand
CGTTTGAACGATGAAACGCTGGACGAGTTGTGTTTTTATAAGCTTATTTACAGAAAGAAAAAATGATGAAATGCTTTTTTTAAAAAAAAATTTATTTGGTACTATTTTTTTTTTTTTTTGATGAATTAATTTTTTATTTGTTTCATTAAAATAATATTAAATCAATTTTTAATTATATTTTCAGTTTTCTTATGCACTTTTAACTATGATAATATGTAAGTATTTTTAATAAATAGTCCAATCCTAATCCCGGGATTTGGATAATGTAATCCCGGGATTGAAAATATAACAAGGGATTGCGAGCCCTACTGGAAACGGACTTTTTCTATCCAAACTTCGTCCTATTTAATGCAGTTCGTGTATACAGAGGATTATAAGTCACAAAATCATAAGTTAAGAAGATGTATTCTAAAATAAGAAGATTACTAAAAGTAAAAAAAAAATCGGAGTCTACTATGTTAAATAAAAATTTATCAATTTAAAATTAAAATGCTGAATGCCAATAGATTTCTTAAAAACAAGAATTAAATATAACTTAATTTATTTTAAATACACATCCAGAGCTTTAAAGCTAAAGCTTCTTAGAAAATGAGAGAGATGTTTAAATAACATTTGAGTTACTACTGCATCGCAGATGTGTTTTTCCTATGTAAATGCTTTTTTTACCGTTGCAAGAATATATTGCAATAATTTAAAAATTTTGATTACAACCTTAGTATATATACGAGGTGGAGTCGAAAAATAAAAGTTTCCTTGTCGACTGTTGTCAGAGTTGTGTATGAAAGTCAAAACGTAGAATGAGACATTAAAGATCAGACATAACTTTACTTTTCCACATAAGTACCAAGTACATAGAGACATCTGTCATACCTCTTGATAAGCTTCGAAAATCCCTCCAGGAAAAATTCAGAGCTTTGCATACGGAAGAAGCGTTTAACTGCTTGTTTGACTTAAGCGTTGTTTCAAAAGCGCCTCCCAACGAGTTTCTTCTTCAAAGACGGAAACAGAGGAAAGTCACTTGGTGTGAGATCAGGACTGTATGACGGATGGTGTCGGCACTCCCAACCAAGAGATGCAATATGATTTTGCATTGCCGTCGCCGAGTGTGGTCTCGCATTGTCATCCAACAACAAAACGGTAGATCTGAGAAGCCCTGGCTGCTTTTCCCGAATCCATCTGCTTGATCGCGGTCGACTTCTACCCAATGGTGTATCAGTACCTTGCTCATTCACCTGCTGTTTCGTCGTTCGCCCATAGCCGTTAAACGCTTCTTCCGTATGCAAAGCCCTGAGTTTTTCTTGGAGGGCTTTATGAAACTTATCAAGAGGTACGACAAATGTCTCAAAGTACTTGGTACTTATGTGGAAAAATAAAGTTATGTCTTATCTTTAACGTCCCATTCTATTTTTTGACTTTCATACACAACTCTGACCCCAGTCGACAGGGGAGACTTATTTTCCGACTCACCCTCGCATATATATATATATATATATATATATATATATAAATTTAACTTGATTTAAAATAAAACTAAACTGAAACAGTATTATAAGCAAGACGTACGAGTCAAACGTGTAAAATATAAGGGGGGAGGGGACTAACAGGAAAAAGGGGGTTAAAAGGTTTTAAAATGCTCTTTTGGAGATAATTTTGGAAACTTACAAGCTATACTCATAAAATTCATCTTTTTCTTAACCCTTAGATGGAATTCTTCAACAATATAGCAGGTATAGCATAGAAAAAAAGTTAAGGACGAAGGGTAATTTGAGAATGTTAATGAATCTGTTATAAATAGATAATGAAAGATGATCTGCAAAACAATATGGGCATTGTCGGTGACATCTTTTATTATGTAATTTACAAAATAATAATGCATCGTACCTAATGTACTGTAATCTAACTCCCATTTTTCATGTAATTAAATTTTTCAATCTCAAATAAAGGAGAATGTAACTTTTTATTTTAAAAAAATAAGAAAGAAAAATTATTTGAAAAGAGAGAATTAAGTATCATTTCTAAAAATAGTCAAGAACAATAAACACCATCATTAACACAGTTATAAACTCATTACTACTACAAAAAATGTGACAAACCGTTTATTATTTGTCACATTCTTTCTTACCAAAGAGGATATATACATAATTTAGTGGGCGGTTATAAGTAATGTAACTATTTCTCTAAGAATTCTTAGACTTCTACGAAAAATCGCATCTAACCCCATTCTCTCTTCTTTGGATTCCAACTTCGTAAAAAAAAAAAGTTACAATAATAAAGATGAAAGAAGCTGAATTATGTTACGTCTTCCGCTCAGTAGAAGAATATTCAAGTATCGTTTCTAAGAGTATAATCAGAGGTATATCGGGGGGGGAAAAGTAATGATAGAGCCTCTCATCTCGAATTGTGTCGAATTCGTGGTCGGGACTTCCCACCAATTTAACAAAATATTTATTTAGTTCCTTTTTCTTTATTTCTTTCTTTCTTTTAGTAACATTTTTGGTTCATTTCTTGAATTTTGAACTTGCTGACCTTTCACATTGCGGGGCGTTTGGCACATGGAATGGCACGCGACACACGTACACTGAGAAAAGTCGTAACCTATGTAGGACATTGTGAAACTAAAATTATAGGATTTCTTTATACATTTTTTTTCGCAAATCACCGACGTGTATAATGTGATGATTAAAGATGTTGTTTTTGAAGAAATAATTGAAGTCAGTAGTATACACAAGAATTTTTCAAGGGGTGGAGCAGGGTCGAAAGTCCACTATTCTCGTATCATGCTCCAATACGCCGCCCACATATTCTTTTGGTTTTGTCGATTTTCGGTAACAAAAAACAGTAAAAAATAAATTATTGAATGAATTATCATCATTATTAATAAATTAATTATAAATAACAAATACTTAATTAAATTTACGTACTATATACGTAGGATTATAATCAATCGAGGAAAAAAAATCAAGGGCTTTAGGGGGGGGGAGGGGTCGGGACCTGAGGACTCCTCCCCCTTGTGTGAGCCACTGATTGAAGTGGGCAATTTTCACAAGTGTCATAAGCTATCTTCCATACTTTTTTCTTTGAGTATTTGATTTTTTTAAAATCTTAAGTGACCAGTCTAACCCATTGACGCACACAAGGGGAGGGAGTTGGCCCCAGTGGCGTACACAAGGGAGGTGTCCTAGGGGTCCGAACACCCCCCAAAGCCCTTGAGTTTTTTTTTTGATTGATGATAATCCTATATATACATATATATAACGTAAAATTTAATAAAGTTCTTGTAATTAACAATTTATTTTATTAATTAATGCTAATTATTAATTCAATAATTTATTTTTTAGTGTTTTTTTGTTAACAAAATGAATAAAATCAAAAAAATCAATTGGTGTTGTCTTGAAGTAGGATACGAGTTGCGGGACTTTTAACCACTTTTAACCCCCTTGAAAAAGTTATGTTTGCGCTACTGGTTGGGTCTATGGGTCTTGACCCCCTCCATTGTCCGTGATTTTTTTTGACTGATTATAATCTTATGCATATATGTAAAACTTAATTAAATATTTGCTGTTATATATTTTTTATTAATTAATTTTAATTTTTTATTCAATAATTTATTTTTTTAAAAATGTTTTTTCGTTCCACAAACGACAAAATCAAAAAAAAAAAAAAAAATTTGGCATATTGATACAAGAATGGTTGACTTTTGACCCTAGACCCCCCCCCCTTTGAAAATTTTTTGTGTGCCACCAAAGTGTGGTACGCGTACACACAGGGGAATGGGAAGAGTTGGGGGGGGGGTACGCTTTGGACCGGAGTTTGGTGGGGATATGCACTGCACCGCGCGTATCTGCGCCTAATTCTACGTTATCATGTGTCGAATCAAGACAGCCTTGTGAGAGGCGTGAGATGGCCCGGTGTTACACGGTGGGAATATACCACACTTCGTTACAAAGACAACGTACTTCGTTAGTACATCTCTATTTAACGAGGTCGCTAATCATGCAAAAAAGTTCGTTATATGGAAAATTCGTTACATAGAGTTCATCTTTCAATATACTTTATAAAAAAACATAAAGCAAATTTTTAAATTCATAAACACTCTATATTAAAAAAGTAATTGTTCACACCTTTTTGTAAATTAATGTACATTTGTTTTATATATCTTACCCATCATAAAAAGAAGAAGAAGAAGAAGAAAAACTGCAAAGAATACAAGACAAAAAAAATGTCGAAGTCACCGCATTTTCACCTTTAAAAATATTTTATATATTAAGATTAATAAATTTTACGGACACACACATTTTTTCAATAAGTAATTTTAAACATACATTCTTTTATAACTATAAATTCAAAACACACATTACCTCATATGTCTTTAAATTTAATTATTCATAAAATCCGTTAATTTTATTTGAGTTTTTTACCTGAAAAATGACGGCAATTTTTTGTGTTCTAGGTCAGTTAGGCCCCTGGTAATTCTAGTCCAAGAATTATGACTACAATATAATTTGTGTTAAAAGAAAGAATAACTTGAAATGTCCAGAAATACTTTAAAAATAGGGTTAAAAAAATTGAATCTAAAAAAAAAAAAAAAAAAAATAGTTCGTTATGTAGAAAATGCACTTTGCTAGTGAGTTATTTTACGAAGAAAATCGCGAAATGTGTGTGTTCTTAGTTCCACGAAAACGTTTGCTATATAGCGCAATATAGAGGTTCGTAATATGGAGGTTCGACTGTAGTTAAAAGCTTCTCCAGGTGCATGTGTATTTGAAAAATAAGTATCAGGAGCGTACTTTCAAACATCATTCTGGTTATACAAATGAGACATGTGTATCCGGTTTTGACAAAAAAGTTCTGAAATACATCTTGCCTTTTCTAACTTCATATTTATGTGAAGTTGCTTTTTCAGAATTTGTAGAATTCAGTCAAAAAAAAAAAAAAAAAAGAACAGACATCGTTATACGATATATCAGATTAAAATTGAACCAAATTATGGACGATCTGTCATCCCAGCACAAACTATTTCATCTTTCTCATCAATCCAAATAAATGTTACTTATAATATAAATTTTATTTATGTTTTTATTTTCAATAATTTTTATTTCTTTTTTCTTATTATTTTATATATGTCACAAAAATGAAAAAATTAATATATTTTGTGACTCATATATTAAAAAAATATATATATATTTTTTTTTTTTTTTTTTTGGAATGGGACTTAGCGTTACGAAAATTATAAAAGGGGTACACACATGTCAAAAGTTTGGGAAACACTGGTCTAACCTACCATTAAACCTGTTTACCACTGTACAATTAACATCGGACATTGCATTTTACATGCCACATGTTATATTAAATGTTGAGCCAATTTAGATTATAACTAACAAAAGAATTTTTTAAAACTAAATTTAGCTTAAGGTTTTATCTCAAGTAAATTTTATCGCACTAGTGTCCCTCCCCCTCCTGCAATTATAGCTATCGGAATATTTTAATTTCATTTACTGCTAAGGAACAAATACAATACAATTTAAAATAACTGTCCTACATATGAAAAAAGATTTATGTTAAAAATAAATAATATATTTAAAAAATATTTTTTCCCTGTCGAGTCGTGTTTTTCGGTCTTGGTGTCACTGAAGAAGACACACCATGCAAGGAGGCTGATACATACTAAATTTGTCTTTTGTTGGCGTGATGTGAAAGTTTAGAAGATGGAGTATCAGCCACTGGTGTAGATAGCTGTGAGTGAATCCTGTACCAAAACTCTCTTTGGAGGTCCCTTAACAATTCACGGTTTTTTACTTATACATGCTGGGAACCCTGTAGCTAGAGGGTCCCGTATCATTGACATGGTTGATACTGCGGGAGCTATATATGCCTCTGGTATCAGCTTAGGTATCATTCCGTCATTTGACCGCAATTGTGCGGCCGCGGTGGCCAAGTGGTCTAGGCATCGGATCATGGCTAGCGTGTCATGAGTTCGATCCTAGTACCACTAAAGATCCGCCGTGTAGGGGCACAATGCACGTTAAATCTGTCGAGAGCTCAAACGTCCTCCCGTTGGTGTGGTGTGGCAGTTAGGAGAGGAGGGGGCCAGCTCAGGTGTCGTCCGCGTCACTTGACCATGGTTCAAAATTACGCGGACCGTCCCCAAAAGCCCTCGTGTTGCTAATCAGTGCGACGTCAATATTCTCTCTCTCTTGACCGCAATTGTTCAAGTTAGTTGCAATGTCCGTTGCTTATAATAATGAAAAATTTTCAACTAAAAATGCGTTTTTTTAATTGAACTAACAATTTCTCAATTCACAGTAGACTAATGTTTATCAATTTGTATTTATTTTATATTATTTACATTTATGAATCATACTCGTGTGTATGTGTGTGTGTGTGTGTGTGTGTGTGTGTGTGTGTGTGTGTGTGTGTGTGAACCGTATTTTGAATTTGCATTAACTTTTCATTTATTTCTCTTTTATTTTTACCTCATGAACTAAAAAAATAATAAATGATGAAACAAACTATTCATATAATCAGCATAAAAAGGTTGGTTCTTTGAAGATTTTTTTTTTTTTTTTGCGATATTTTTTCCTTTATTTTCAAAAACTAAGGAGGTAATTAAATTATTATTTGATATCAAATTCATATAAATAATTAAAGTTTAAAAAAAAATTAAATTTTAAAATTTTTTTAAAAAAGTTCGTTTTTAACGTTAAGGAGTGCGAAAAATAAAATAATATTTAAAACATGTGTCCTTCCCAGCAGTAACAAGTGTTTATACTTTGTCTATTTTAATTAAAACATTTCTTAATGCACACAGAAACTACTTATAACCACTTCAAAAAACCCCATTTGATGACAGCCAAACATAAATGCCTCGTCGAACTTTACCGGCTTCTGGCTCAGCCCCGAAACGTATGCTTATTGGTCGACGACAAACTGTCGCTTGTCAATCGCGAGATTTGCTTCATTAAAGGCGGACTAACAAAGCTGGGAAAGGGGGAAGCAGAGCATTCTCCTCAACAAACGTTCCTTCAACACACTCCACGAAGAAGACACCGCACGCTTCACCGCCCTCCTAGACGCGCGATTGGCGCACGACACCGCTCTCCTCCCCCCTTCCCGCCAATGACTTGCGTGCAAGCGATCCCGAAGCATCCTACCTTCACAACGACCCCAGCAGTTGAAGGAAGCGTGCGCAGGGAGAAAAAGTCGACAAGTGAGCAGCCAAACGATTTAAGCCCTTATTTAAACGGAGAAATTCAGGTGTTTTTTTTTTCTGGACGGAGTGTCGTGTGTGTGTGTTAGCCGCAGTGTATGTCGGTGGCCACGGGGAATCCAGTGGCGGAGGGCTTGCGGTGGCAGTCGCCGCACGGGGCCGGAAGGAATTACCCCGCTGGGGTTGAGATGGCTTCTGAAATGGCCGATTTTCATGACGTGAGTCTCTGCTTCTTTGATGTTATATATTAGCAATTTATTTTTATCATAATTAATCCAAAATTAAATGCATATTATTTCTTATTTAATCAATTTTGGTATGACATCATTAAAGTTAAGATTATTTACCTGAAATAAATTGCTTTTTCATGATAATGATAATGAATTATAATTTTTTCCCCCTTGCATGAAAATTTATCAGAGAATACTGCAGCACAAATAAACGTTGATTCTTATACTTAATTTAATGACGTATTGAATTTATTTAGTCTGGAAGTATTTATTTTGTATAATCATGTACACTCTATAAAAGGGAGCTATCCTGAGATGTTCTTTATAAAGATCAAACCGGTTTTTGTAAACCTCATACCTTGATTATTATCAAGATATATATTGTTTAATGTTCAAATAGAAGTCTTTAGAATGACCATAATTGATTCAATAACATGGTATCATCGATAACGAACTATACAAATTGTTTCTAGCACTTTCGGTACTGATTGACAGGCAAACAGTTTCTGCTATACGATGTGAGCAATATAAATTCTTCTTTTTGAGTTACTTTATATGTTTTGAAGAAAATGATAAACAAAAGTGACTTTTTTATACTGATTTATTTTTTTAAAAATGCATGTCTTTTACATCAATAATTAACGAATTCAGAATATTTGCATCGATGAGATCATTTATAAATGGATTTTACTTGCTTTGTTAATACGTTTTCAATTTCCTTTCAACTCGATGAAATAAACAATATAACATTTATTTATTTTAGTATTGATGTCTTGTTACCACATACTTATATCATGATCAATATTTTATAGTCTTATTAATTATATAATTTATCTGTTTTCTTATTACCCAGTGTTTTAATGAAATAATGAATTAATATTTTTTCAAAGATTTTTGTTCTGCTCTTTGTCAATGATAATCGTCTATGAAACTATTAACAAAGTTTAAAAAATTGTTTTTTAATTTTATTAATTTATTTTGCTTAATAAAGTATAATTAGATGGCTGCTTATAGCCACAAGCAAGCACAATACATTTTTTATTGATTTTTACATGGTCCCTTCATTTAGCTGCACTTTGTGATGTTTCATTTACTTTAAATGTTAAAAATTCTGTGACCTTACATATTGTTTAGATTTATTTAAAAATTTATTATTCATTCATTTAAATTTTTTGATGTATGACGCAATTTTTTGAGTTAGTAATTGAAATGTGTTAAATTGTATTGCCCTTTTCATCTGACCTCATATTTTTGAAGCAGCATTTGCTTACGATGTCAGTTATTCATATTTCATATAATTAAGGCGTGTTTCATAATGTTTAAAATGTAACACTACAGTATGAGTAAAACGGTTTTCTTTAAACTTATTGTCGATAATTAATGATGTTGGGTTGCTTATAATTATAATGAATAGGTAACACTTAAAGATAATAAGAAATATTAAAGAGTAAGACTGTGGTGAAATGTTGTTGAATTATTTATAACAATTGTTAGTATAAGTAAACTAATAATTTTTGTTTATCTGTTTATTATTAATAAGTACTAATGTTCTTTTCCTCCAGTTGTTTCATTTTTATTTAATTAGATAATCAATTTATCACAATGTTTCACGATATTCCGATTATTAAATATTATTGTTGTTGAATGATAATGTGTGATGTACAATTAAGAGTTATATTGTTAAAAAATTTAAGCAGAAAGCATTAGTTCCATGGCTTAAATAATTCATTACTTTCAATTACCTTAAATCATTAATTAAATATATCTTTAATTGAAGAGCTTCACCAAATGGAAATCATTGAAAACTTAAACTTTGCCTTAATGTTATTACTCATTAATTTAATTTAGTTTTTTTTAAAGTAAAATTAAATAACAATGATCATTGCGTTTATTTTAATGACGAGGCTTAAGAACGTCATAAAGGCTTAATAATTCTGATTATTTTAAAAATAGTAACTTTGATTCAGCTGAACTTTTATAACTTGTTTCCTGCAATTATTGCATTTAAAAAAAATTATTTTTATTTTTGTTATTTTAAAATATTACTTTAAATAAAAATCTTTGACATTGATCCGCCATTTCACACTTCAATTCGGGAAATCAAAATCGGGAGAAAATTAAATTCCAACTTGCACATACTTTTTTAAGTATTTCTTATACATAGAACATGCTTGGTTTAAAAATAAAATTTAATAGAAATCTATCGATTACCATCAACAGTTGTCATTCTTTCGAATCGAAAGGCAATAGTAGAAGCGATGAGAAAAATATTTTCCTCTATTTTTATAACGTTATCAATGTTTGAATTAC
Source organism: Trichonephila clavata (assembly GCA_019973975.1). Classification (NCBI taxonomy): domain Eukaryota; kingdom Metazoa; phylum Arthropoda; class Arachnida; order Araneae; family Nephilidae; genus Trichonephila; species Trichonephila clavata. The sequence goes on along the minus strand of BMAO01012141.1, from coordinate 11,493 downwards.
GTATATATTACGAATTTTATTGTTATATTATGAATATAATATAGAATATATTGAATTACATTAAAACTGGAAAATTATGAATGAAATGTCACACAAAACACACACACATACATATATATATGTATATACGTGTATCCCTTAAAACTTAACTCTCACAATCGTGAGAGCTATCCCATTAAGATTAAAATGCGGGTTATATTACATTCTTCTGATTATTAACACTATACTAACCCCAGTGACACTGGAAATAATAATAATAATTAATTTTGCTACCCCCCCCCCCTTTTTCTTGGAACGTAGCGGGTTCCAGCTCGAATTTGCGGGCTTGGTCTTAAAGGGATATGCGTATGTGTATGTGAATGAATACATATCCTTATCTTCGTTTTCAGTGATAAACCATTATCTTTTTCTTTCAATATCCAATATCAGAAATTTTTATCACGATGGCTGGAAGTTAGAAACAAGTAGTAATGAATTAGAATAAATAATGATCTAGTAACCAATGTTGGGGGGGGGGGGGTGAGGAAGAGACCTTTGTTAAGAAGATTGTATTGAGCATTGGCCTCTAAGATGAGAGGGGGAAAGGAGATTCATTACAAATATCCTCATTTTACTTGAACTTGGTCCTTTTGAGGGGCTGCAATATTTTAATAAAGCGTTTAAACCTAACGTTTAGTTTCAACTAAACTGATTATAATATACATCAATTTATTGCACATATTTTATTTTAAAATTTAGGGATGTTTTTAAATACGCCATTCTCCTGATTGATAGTTCAAATTGATTATTAATGTAGGATTATAAGGCAGAAAGGAACTGTAGAATGTACTTAATACGAGAGAAAGTGGATTGTTTCAAACAGTGATCAGTGGTATGTTAGATCTAAATACAGGATAGTGAAGTCAGAATGTAGTATTAATATCGGAGCATTTTTTATCTGAAAAAATATTCCTATTATTGGTTCTGCTCATTAATATTAATCAAGGGCAGCCTTAAACGAACCGATTCGATTCCTTGTGGTAAAGCAGCATTTATCAAGTGATTTTTCTTATTTTCTTTAATATCATATTTAATGGCTTGTATCAAAATGACGACATTTACCTCGTAAACTCTTTCTACGACTCGGAGATTAGGAAATAATGGAAGCCGGGAGGTGTTCAATTTATTTTGATTTTTAAATTTTCATGTGTAAGATAGAAAAGTTGAACTTACCTGTAGTTTAATGGTGGTTAAGAGTTTTTAGGCTTATCCCCTTCCCCAGTAAATCTGAAAGGATATTCAGTGGCCGTGGTAACCTAGTAGTTATCGTCACGAACTTTTGGACCACGTCTCACGTGTTTAAGCTCTAGTGTCACTGAAAAGCCCTCGGGTAGATGGGTTGTTGCAAGTTAAATATGTCAAGGCTCAAAGTCCTCCCGTTTGCGTGGTATGGCAGATCAGAGAGTGGGATATCAACTAAGGTGTCGTCTTCGTCGCTTGACAACAGTTTAAAATTACGAGATCCGTCGTCAATAGTGATTAGAGTGTAATGTGCGAGTGAGTACTCACTCATTCACTCAAATGATATTCATTGAAAAACAACATCTGAAGTTAAATGCAGAACAGGTTCATCAATCAAGTTGAAAATTAATTGTGATATCAAAATCTAATTAAAATCATTGCATTTTATATGAAAAATACTTTTTTTTTCCAGATGTTTTCTTAGTTCACCAGATTTATATCTTTTATTCTCTTATAATTTTGGATGGAATAACCATCCAAATCCAATCAGCCTGTTTTATGGCTGTATTTAGTTCAACTTACACAATTTTGAAATTAAAATCATATCTTCAAGATTAATTTAAATCTATCAAGTTTTAAATCAATCAAAATTACAAAGTTTTCATTGTCTGTTGTCTTACGCAGTTCTCGTTATATTGCAGTTAATTTTCATAAAATTAAAGCTAAAATTAGAGAAACTTGTATAGAGCTGATAAAATCATTGTAAATACAATTCTTGTCTTCAATTTGTAAAAAGAACTTTATGGAATTAAGATCCAATGTAAATATATGAAGAACGAAATACTACATATGTTAATAAACATTAATTATGTTAACTTAAAAATAGAATGTAATTATATATGTATTAAATTGAAGGTATATATATATAAAGAGAAATTATTCCTTCTATTTATTTCACTAGAGCATAATAAAAATTTTAATTCGCGTTATCATTAAATTTATGCTTTGTACTAATTAATTTTTGATCGATTTCTCACTTCGTTTCCCATGTGAATAATATATCCCATGCGCGAATTGTTCATTCACAAGTTTAATATAGTCGTTCAATATAACCTTTCTTTAACAGTAAGTACTTCGACTTTAAAGTTATTATAATTTCCGGGTAATTTAAATTACTATGATTCAAAACAATTTTAATCTGAATCGATTCATCATACAGAAATTCATCAATTTCGCTGGTTACATTCCAGTAATATTTTTTATTTTGCTTTTTTCAACAGTTGTGAAATCTGGCTGTATTTTATTCCTAAATGCTATTTTTCATGGTAATAACCGTTATCAATCTCAGTAACTCTCTCTTTGAACCAAATATGGACAAATAGGTTGAAACTTCAAGAAGTAACTGATATGAATGAGGTGTTTGGAATAAATACAACGGGTTATGTCTTTGATTTTCTTTTACAATTGTATTATTTAGAATAGGTGGTTTTCGAACTCTTTAACAATTGTTTTAGACTCAAATGTTTCACCTAACTCCACAGACATAATTTCATGACTAAATTTCTTGTTTAAAACATACAGTTAGTTCTCAAGGAAATATTTTTCGAGAACTCCTTTTCCCATTCATCAATTCTTCCCTTTTTAAATACTTAATGTTTGCTGTCAAGACATTAAATACTCATATCTAGGGTAGTTTTGTATAAATCACTAAAAGAGTGGCAATTATTGGAGGCAAAAAAGAGAGAAACGACATCTTGAATGATAATCTCATTTTTATCATTGGATCTTACATTTTGAATTGGTTTCAAGTTATTATTGAATGCTATTAATTTTAATGGTTAAAATTTTTTAATTAATGCCTTTAAATTTATAAGTTTTATGCTTTAAAAATAAGTAAATCCGAAAAAAAACTCGTTTTACCTTATGAGAGTGCTAACCTGTATATATCTACTTAAATTTTTAGAAATACTACTACGATTTACAAGTCTTCGTCTGTTAAACAATATAAAAACTACTTCATGTTGCTATTATGTTATTGTTATTGATTGTAAATTACTTTCTCTTTTATAAAATTTTTAATACTCTAATTGGAACGATTCCATGCCTAATACAGGATTTTAAGAAATGTTTTATTATTTAGATAAAAAAAATTTGTGATTTAGGTCATAATTTGTCAAATTATGTGAGAAAATGTTGTCAACTCCTGTTCACGTTGTCAAAAAAGTAACAATTTTTAAAAAAAAATATTTTAAAACATAAGTTTTTGGTTCACAAATGGAAACTTGAATACGAAATTCAATATGATGTGTTGTGAGCCTAATGTTAAGCATTGGAATTTGTAATTGATTTTTTTCGTTCGAGTGAATTTGATTTGATTTTAATTTACTTCATACACTTAAGCAACACTTGCATTTTTTGCGACAGGCCTTGCTATTGTAATGGAAATTTCTGTTTTATTATGAGCGAAAAAAAAAAGTATTTAAAAATCAAAGATCTCATACGAAAGTCTGTATCAAAAAAGCACGTCTGGATAGTACAGTATACATTCATAAAATTTTCCAATGATACTTGAAGCACACTGCCTTCTCTATCCCTTAAAATATTCAGTTATGTTTCTTGGAAACGTTCACTCATATGTAAAAGAAATCTTTGAAACGCGTTTTCTGGAATATTCCTATCTAAAAGGTTTGGTTAAGGCTTTATTTCAATATGATTTTTTAAACCTTAATCTTCTCAAAAGCTAGTGACAAAGGTGATTGAGTTTGTTTCAATTAATGTTGTACTATATTTTACCAGTGATACATTTCATTATTTAATATCGCAACAATAATCTGAGAAATAAACGCCCAACATACAACTGTATTCTTCACGATGGTCTTTGGTATTATTGAGATTTGAACGCTCTACTTGAAAGCCATGAACCTCAAGACCTCTAGAATATTCTCTTATTGTGAATATGCAATTGTTATACACGACTTAAAAATGTAAAAATCTCTTTCTCAAAGATAAGTTCCAAAACTGTCGACACGGATAAAAAAAGAATCTTGAAAATGTTTATTTCTTCAACAGGAATTCTTGACAGGATTTAGAATCGTCATCAAAGCGAAAAACATAATAACAAATAAGGGAAAATGATATCTTGCAAATAATTAAACGCGAGAAGGAGAAAAAAAAATATTTTCGTACGCGTAATCTCTGTTTATTATGTACTTCCTACGTATTGAATGGAACATTATTGATTGCGTGGTAGCGAAGGTCGTGTTATCTCTGCTACACCAATGAGATGAGTATCTCTTATTTCTTGAGCTTGATTTGCTTCAATCACCTGTGTTTGCATTTTTTTATAGAGAGGAAAAAAAAGCTTTGGAATTATAAGCAAGCAATAAATCAAAATAAACAGATGAAAGATGATTTTATTATTCCGATATTTTTATATTACTTCTGGAAAAAGAAATATTTGGATTAAAGATAATGGTAAACACAATTTATATCTGTAAAATTAATTTTTATTTTGAACAGGGGGAGAGTACTCCTTGTCCGACTAACGGTGGACAGCCCCCTTTGTACAAATTATGCAACTGTACATACTCATTGCTCAAATTGTAAAACAGTAATTCGCATGTATTATGTAGTTCTATTTATTTGTACTTTTTTTCCGCAGAGTTCGCGCATGGCACTCCTCTTCAATTAAATTCATCCCTGAAGCTACATCGTCCACCACTTCATTGATAAAGTCCTTAGTTTTGATAGATCTTCTGCTCTTGTAGCTAAGTGGGAAGTATTAACTGGGGTATTTAGTTGTTTACTAACTGGAGCATTTAGTTCCTTTGATTGTTACTAAGTCTTCGTATGTGACAACACCTTTCTTCTCAAGCAATGATTCCAGTCTATGCAATCGTAGCGATATTTTTCTGCGACTGCTTGCAAAAATGAACTATAGCAACTGTATTGGCGCATTATATGAAACGAGGCGCATGGTTGCCAATTCAGCCCGTACGACACGTTTGAACTCGGGAGTTATCTGAACATTTGCATTGTTGCGATGGTACGTAATAAATTTTTTTCAACATCACGAAAAACATTTTTATATAGAGAGAAAAATAATTTGTTGAGATATGGGATTAATTATTTGTGTAAATGCGTGTTTCAATTAAGAAAAAAGCAAAATTTTCTCTTCATTGTCTACCATACAACACTCTATTTGATTATAAAAAAAAAAAGCAAATATATTCAAAGTTATTTGATTAAAGGTTGGACATGTAATATTACGTGATAATTAGATCAAACACTCGTAATATGGTATTATTTTTTATGCAATGATATTCGTGTAAAATATAATCCAGAGAGTTTATAGTGGTTAAAAAACTACATTGTAATAATCTGAAAATCGAATGCGGCTCTCGCACTTGAAGTAATTTCGGATTTTTATTTTTATTTTTGCATTACAATATTTTTTTAAGGAAAATATATATTGAGATGTTGTTTCTTATGCCACCTGATCGATAGTAATATCAGATCAAGGTCCACGAAATTCATCGTGGCAAAGGGCTAGATTTTTATCCCTGTCGTTAGCCTTAAATTTGAGCACCATGTAGATGCCAATACGATTTTGCTCGGTTCCACCACAATTTCGAAAGAAAACACTCTGGGGGTGTTCAGGGGCCTCCCACCTCTCGTCCTCTTTCTCCAACCTCCCGAGAGAACTTGCGGCTCGACGGCTATTTAAAGTAGTTATTAGTTTGTAAATGTATAGTGCCGCGAAGGCACTATACATTTACAACCATCTATGCCTTCTCTGGGATTCAAACCCAGACCCTACGGCACCGCAATCAGCGTTAGTAACCATTATACCGGATAGGCGGCATATACTGAGATATTCACACATAAGAAAATCAAATACTTAGAAAAAAGCGATCAATGTTGTGTAATCTTATATATTTATTATCACTTATAATTTAATAAACAGATTATTTTTAGCACTTAGTAAAAAATATATATATTTGTATGCGTAATTTATAATGATTAAAATATATTTAGTTAATATATATTTATTTAACTTGTATGGTTTACCTTTTTTATTCAAATAAATACTTTTAAGCACGGTATTGTTCAAGTGCTTTTATTACCTGAATTCATTTATAATATTTGTAATCGATAGCTCTACCATAATTAAAATATTTTTCGAATTATTCCAAAATTCTCAACAAAAAAAATTCAATTATCATAACCGTAGATAACAGTAGGAAGTGATTATATTGAAATATACATAAGTTACAATGTGACAAATTGCTTAAGAGTGAAATATAGATTTAAAGTTTTAACTATTGTTTGTGCTCTGTAAGTTGTACATGTGTTTGTCAAAATAAATAAAAGAATAATGTTTTTTTTTTTTATGAGAATTTCGTTTTCTTAACTAATTTATTTTCCTTAAGATATCTAAAGCAATAAGAAAAGGAAAAAAAATGAAAATGATGCAAAAATTACTATTTGAATTTTCGTTAGAAAATTATTAGTATAATTACTTATTATATCTCACGTTGATCACATCATCTAAAATGATTATATTTTTAATAAACTAACATTGTCATGAAGTAGTCATATTAAGATGTTCGTAATATATATGATAATTATATATTTATCTTAACTTTATAAACTAAAATATTCCCAATTTTCCACGCTGTAAATTTAATAACAGGAATTTATTATTTTTTTTTACATTATGTAATCAGCAATAAGATATTTGTTCCTTAAAAGACTACAAAATAATCCCAGTATAATACATATAGAGATTCGATAACTTATTCAATATTCGGAGCATAATGAACAGTGTACTAAAAAAATTGTTAAGTATTTTCCATCATTTACAATATTCAACCCTCTCTATCTTTAATATCATTGCGAATCATTAATAAGCTCATTTTATATCAGATTTCTGGGCGTGTTGTTAAAGTGTGTGACAAGGCGAGACAAGAGGACGATTAGGTTTCGGGTGAGTGATATTTACAATCGACCATCACATAAATCTTTCAGTGACGGAACTAATTATAAAGAACATCAAAGCGAACAATACAAATATTTACTTAATTATGGATTAATTAAATTAATTAACCATCATACTAACCATGTTATACTGTTTTTTGTAAATAGGTTCTTTTTTTAAATTTGCTCTAGGGAGTAAAAATCGCAATTTTTATTAATTATGTCAAACATATAGCATCTTTTTTTGCTCTTTGCCTTTTGTTTAATAAATAGACTTTACAAATAAGTCAGATTTGTTTTGCTTCTGTCTCTTTCTTTGCCTGAACTTCATTATCCTTAATTTATGGACATGAGTCTATGTGCTATTTGCGTAAAAATTCCGTAATTAGCCTATAAATAACATTTTTTCATATTCTTTTGTTTATTGGAAACGTTTAAAGTGGCATAACATAATTTTTCTTATCAGATTGTGACACTCTTCTCAAAAAGGTTGGTCACCACTCCTGTGTTGAAATGAAGCATATTTTATCTGTGTAATATTTAAAAATTTTTAAAAACACTTTATTATAAACAGAGTGTATGAATTACAGCTTTGCGAATTTTCTTGAAAATTGAGTAGTTTTTTTTATTTGAAAATGGCTCCTCATTTAATTCAGGTCCTCGTACAATTGGCTAGGTATACCTACAATCATTACAGCATACATTTTTCCCTACCAAATTTTAATGCATATATTATAAATATATTTGCATTAATATTAATTTTTGTAATTAATTTTTCTCTTTGATTTCATCTTCAGTTGATTAAACACTGCAGCTGCATTCAAAGATTAAAATCATTATAATAAAAATTTTCACCCTTTCAAATTGAATAAAATGTGCACAGCAGTCCAATAAAACATTATATATTCAAATACGTTTTACCGCACGTCGTATTAAAGTCATAAGTCAGGTTTCATTAATCTAGACTAGAAACGACTAAATACTTGGCTTCTTTATTTAAAGTAGGCCGGAAAAGTTCTGTGGAACAAAGCAGATAATATCAGGAGGAATACAAAACCCACACTAGTCATTATTTTTAATGACATTTCTTAAATGATTTAGTTTTATATTAAATAACATCGCTTTACACACACTATATGAATTTTAATACTGGAACTTTTTAATTGTTATATAAATAATGGATTCCTTATAGATTCTTTTAAATAAATTGATAAATTTAATTAAGTTTTTATCTTTTTCTCACTTTGTTACGAACATATAAAAATTGAAACACTTTTTGTTGCAGTAATTGTGTACTGAAGTTGTGCTTCGTTTATATGTTATATGTAACAATTATGGAAACAATATTTAATTTAATCCAAATAATAAGCTTAGAATGGAATTAGAAAGAAGTATCGATATAAATACTCTCTTAAAAAATACAAATAACTTTATTATTGTCAGAAAGAGTGAATCTTTTTTGGTGAGATTTGTAAGTAGCTAAGTGGATTAGTCCATTTTTTGAAGTAGAATAAGTGCTTGTGCCTAAAAATTCCGAATCATTAAACTCAAGTACTTCTAAAATTTAAATAGAAATAGATGCAATTATAATAAAATTTATTTATATAACTTATGAAATTGATAAAACTTGAGAACACGCAAGCTAAAGTATAAATTCAAGTATGAAAAGAAAAATATATGCTTAAAAATAATATTTATTGTATATGGAAATATCATCTGTATTGTATTTCAATCACACTTAAGCAATATTTTCCTTTTATTTTTTAGATGGGGAGTAAATTACCCTAAAAAATTTGAAATCAGTTCAAACATTCGTGATAAGTATTTCTATACTATATGGTATTCTGCGCTATACTGTATGCTATATAACTCTATACTTCTCTATATACTGTATATATTGTGCCGTACAGTATGTACGGCATGACCAAGTTTCAGCGTTACATAAAACATTTCATACTGTTCATATAAGAGCGTAAAAAAATATTTCTTACTTTAAAAAAAAAAAATTATAAGTCTCTTTTTTTTGGCTAAAAAATAAGATTTGGTGATAATGGAAAAGTATCACGAATCTTACAACTATAATATTTTATATAAAATAAATAATTTAATTTATTTCTTAAGTTTTCTACTCCGATACGTGTCTTACAGTATAAACCCAAAACAACTATCATTAAGATTGCTAATGTTATTATATAAAATGAAATGGAATATTCGATACAATTCTGATACATAAATCATTCTTGAGTACATTAATTATTTCGAAGTATAAATACATTCCAAATTGCTCCTAAAAAGATATATTACCTTACTTCCATACTGCTAACTGCTGCATTTTATTGGGTATCATTTTTTCTCAGATAAATTATTGATGCGAGATATATGAATGGGTATTTTTATCGACCGGCAATCCAAAGAGGGCAGACCTTGTCCTGTCCATAAAACGGACATCTTAACCATTACGAAGCGTGACCAATTACTTAAGTAAACTGGCCTATTAGATTTCGGAATGAACCCTTTCATGTATATGCATGATAGAAAAAAAACCTATCCAGCTATTTTATCTTAATTATCGATGGGTAACAGTGTGCCTTATTCATTGAACTCACCAAATCCAAGCATGGCAGAATATACTATCTACCCCTCTAATTGCTACGTTCGAAATTTCGTTCTGCAGGCATCTGGGTGTGGACAACAGGAACCATCAGGGCAGCTTCTAAAAAACTTCGTCACATTAAGGCTCAGTAAAAGCAAAGGGCTATCATTGCTTTGATGTCTTTATACACGAGATGTCAGGAATCGACATCTGTCACTACTTTCAACGAGCGAGAGTCACTGCTTGAAGTTGATGATGTAATGGGGACTTGATTACACACTACAGTTGCCATTTAGGAACGTAAAGATTGATTTTTATCTCGATTTTTCTGCCGTCTGATTTTTTTGTGTTTTTTCAATGAGGAGAGAAACAGCGATGAATGGGAGGATTAGCACCGACATCGATGAATGGTTAGCGATGATATCATTTTCAACATGTAGCGCGTTGAGATACATTTGGAGAATAAACGGTGGGGATGATGTATTTAATGGTCGCAAGATGTTCGCAAGTCGTAATAATAGGGGTTACTGATATTATTCTTAACGAATAGGGAGTACAAGAAGATCTAAAAGAAGCGGGTCGGCAGTTGTACTTAACGCGTTTCAGTGCTTTAAGTTGATTCTGAAATGAGGATTTTAAATTGCATAATAGTGGTACTCACAGATTAGTTTCTAGTGTTTCATTTGTGTTGAAATAAATAGAGTATTTATAATCTAGGCTTGTGCGTTGATAAAATCTTAACTTCGTCATTGCAATTGTGGTTAAATTGTAAATAAATTCGACTCGGGAATCAAGATAAAAGAAATAAGCTTTATTGGATCATTAAAAAAGAAAACCTTTTTCAATAAATTTATAATTTTTTAAAATTATTTTTGGTTTTGAATTCTTTTTTTTTCTTTTCTTCTTCTTCTTAAACTTTTTAGTTGTTCTTTCAAGCTATATCCCGTTCAGGACCATGATCTCATATATATGATTTCACGTTTCTTCCTCCAGCCCACGGAGTATAGGGCCCACGGTATCATGTATGTGATTGCGCTTTCCCTACTCTGAGGCCCATGATCACACCGGTGTGATTTGAGTTTGGAAAGTTTTTACATTAATTTTTACAAGGTACTAGATGGCACTTAAAATTCGTTTTTTTTTCTTTCGAATAATGTTTCGCAAACTTTTGAACCTATGTGCTCTCAGCTCTGAGTTTTTTTTGTTTTTTTTTTAGTTTTGATCCGGGATATTTATAAACGTAAACAATAGATTTTTTTTTAGAGAATCGGGCATTTAAAGGTTCGTGATTAAAGATTACGCTCAGGATTTCTATTTATATTTTGACTAAGTTGGAAAAAAGATGGAAAGCGTATTAGTTTATTCGGCATCAGACATTCATAATAAGTTTCAGTATTTATTTTATTTTTTGTTCGTATTTACAACAATAATTTTAATACTCAAAAACATTTGAAAAACAAATCTTCATAGAACAAACGCAATGACTCATTTTTAACGATAAAGAATCGTTTGTTCTTACTGACTCGTTTTTAATTCAGTAAGAATAAACAATTCTTTTTCGTTGCTTACGCAACCAGAGTTGCCATAACCATAAAAACAGAAAACTATAAGCAATATAAAGATTAATTAAAATAAAACAGAGATATATTAACTGTTATGTAAAAGATTTTATCAGTTTAATCCACAACTAGTTTATGTAA
>BMAO01012140.1:0-17076 GCA_019973975.1 Trichonephila clavata | reverse complement strand
GAAAATGCCAGCTTAAAATAAGAAGCAGGGAAATATTAATGTTCCCGTGAATTGATCTGTGACACAAATATTTTTAAACAGCAAAAAATCTACACAGAAGCGGGTGCGGAAAACCTTGAAAATCAAAAAAGAAAAGAGGGAAAAAAAGATGTACGGTTGAAATCGATTTTTTATCGTCCCGAAAGGGTTTCCTTTTAAAAGCAGACGACCATTCATTGCTGGAACTTTTATCAGGTAAACTATCTTATTTATCACGCACACCATCTATTCGAAAGAAAGAAGCGCATGCTCAATATAAAAAATACAGCATTTATTTATTAAACAGGTGATTAGATAAGTTTATTTCGAGGAATTACCATTCAGAAAAGTAAAAAAAATAATAACAATCGAAAAACAAAGCTGCTCAGAAAATAAAACACACATGGTGTAAATTAAACGATAGAAATTTGCAAATTTTGTTTACCGATGAATTCTAATTCAAAATATCATAGTTGGTTCTCTCTTCTAAAAAATAATGTAAAATTTATTTAAAATTGTATATAGTTCTTTTTTTAAGTTTTGAGTGCACTTTTCATTTCTGGCATAAATAAGCAACCAGAGAATGTTCAACGAATTAGTTATTTTTCATTTTATGAGTATAAATTACACATCGTTTCCGTAAAAATGTTGCTGGTATTTAATGCTTTTGTTTTGAGGATATTGTTCCTGTACAAAATTGATCTTAAAATGTCTGAGGTTGTAAAATTTGAGCTGTGAATATTACTATAAACGAATTATGTTCAAAAAATATTTAACCACCTTTTTTTTTATTCAAAAATAAATAAAGTTAAGCTATCTTACTGCTCAGACTTGAATTCTTTTCTGTTCGTGGAAACTGTCAGTTGTCACCAGACCGCCGATAAGGAAAAAGTGCAAATGAGCGACGTCGGATTTTCTTTTTTAGCAAAATGGCGGAAAAAAGAAGCCAACAAGCAACGTTATTTCTAGTAACGCTTAGCGATTCTCAGAAAATTAGAAAGATTTTTTTAAAAAAGTTATTTGAAATAAAGATGCCAAATTTCTATCTCGATCAGTCGCATCATGCAAAAAATTTGCTGGTGAATGAGTAACCGAATTATAGTTTGTTAACATCGGATTCTAAGACAAGACGGAGGCTATTAGCGATGGATCTCAAAATTTTAAATCTTGATCTAGTGACGAGGACGACACACAAATGTCTCTCACCCTCCAAACTTCCTCACATGCCAGAGTGCCTCGACAGATTTAATACATATTAGCCCTAATGTTTACATATCGTACGGTAGATTCTGGATAGACACTATCCAGCGTTCGTGGAATTGAATGGTGAATTGTGTGAAAGGCAAAAAGGAAATTAGAAAGAGATAAATGTGAGATCATTGTACACGAGTATTTTTTAGGAATCAAGGTCGGATATTTTTTAGACACACTTCATATCCTTCCAGTGATATGAAATACATTTGAATCAATTCTATAATCATTATCTGTTTTCCTTTTTATCTAATCGTAGAATTTTATCTTATCTAATATTAATATTACTAGACTGAATCTACCGGTAGATATAAATACTCGTATATAAAGCAATTTATATTGTACTTTCTCAATTAATTTCATTTTATTAATTTAAAATAAGAAAGAATAAAACTTGGTTTTTGTAGCTAAAAATGAACCATGTAAGACCCAAGAAAATGGAAAGGTGATAATAATAAGCATTTTATTAGTTTTACACATAGTATATGTACCATAGGTTACAAAAAGAAAATATTAGACGGAAACAATATAAGTCAAATATTTCCCGCCTGTGGCCAGGAGGGCACAAACCATTTTCGCGTCTTAATCGCTCAAGTCTAACACCATTCTGGTACTATACTGTTTTTAATCAGTACGGATGTAAGAGGCAATGCCATCTATTGGTACAGTTGTTAACACTAGAACGTCCATCGGTATCGACTGAACACCGGAGACTGTTTAGTGTGTTCTCCTTTCCGTAATTTTACAGAGAATTTGAAAATCTTTCGTAGCTTTTAATGAGTTTTCGTGGTGATTATACAGAAAAAGTTTTGTGGCTCTAGGTTAATTTGGAGAGATTTTACAACTAAATATACCTAAAACGTCTACTAGTGTCGAAACGGATTTATCATTACAAATATATAGCTGACGTTCAGCAAAAGATACTTTAATAAGTATATACTAATAGAAAAACAAACTTCTGGAAGTAATATCACACATTTATTTGACCTTGAATGCAATATTGGGTTTACAGAGGAGATGAGTCAGTTATACTAAAATTGTTGTGTTTAGTTGCATAGCATTTGCTTATCAGCTCATAAAAAAAAATCATTCGATTTTCGAACCTTGTGCTGAGCAGTCACCCTGAAACGATGACTCATAGAAAAGTCTAAGCCCTAATGAAATTGTTAATTTGTTGCAAGCTTTTTGATAATGAATCGGATGGTGGGGAGCTGTTTTGTTCTAATTTAGATTCCGATGAAGACATTAGATTGAGTGAGAGTGACTTCAAAGAATCTGAAGAAAGTGCAGATGAAACTAATAATATTCCAGTAAATCCTGGTATATATGTCTCTAGGGTTGCCATAGAATGAATACCGCATAATAGTAATTTTACTGGTAGATTTCCTACACGAAATGTTTTGCGACGAAGCAGTGCTCCAACAAGCTTCGCGAGACATAGAGTCAACGTCCTATTTTTATGATATAAAGGGGTGATATTTTTTATGATATATATGCGTTGATGACATAAAATAATAATAAAAAGTCTTAAAAATAAACCCTACTAAATAGCAGTCCTACAATTATTTGTTTATTATAATTATTTTAGATATTTTATATCGCGGTGTGTGTGCGTCGAAATGACACCGGTGGACGTTAAAGGGTGATCGAAATCCTGGACGTCCTAGTGTTAATTTGGAAAAACGATCTGTTGTGAGAAATTTCTATTTGAAGTCACTCCTTCACCATCCTTCCTACCTAAGGGTGTGGGGGAAACAAAGCATCACCAGAAACTTCCATAATAGTTATTATTTTATTACTGTTCAAGTACACTAATCAACTACAAGTGAAACTACAAGAAGAGACTCTAGGAGTGATATAAAGAAAGCAATCTACTCTAAGTAATTTGTTTATGCAAGTAATCTGTTTAATTTAATCTAATCTAATCTATTTTAGATTATTAATTCTCAATCCACTAATTTATTATAGCGGCAAACTCTGTTCTTAACTCAAGTTGTGATAATAAAGGAAATCTCACCTACGTATCACACCGCAACATTTATCCGGCTCCTTCTATCTTACAATTACAAAACCTTTTGACTTTATATTGTCAAACTAATCTCCATATCTGGGTTTCTTCATGAGGGTTGGCTGTGAATTAACGGGAATGCTAGCCCCAAAGTTTCCCCAAGAGGATTAATGATAAGGGCGCGTACAGATCCGTCACATCCTTTTATAAAACGACAGAGCATAACTATTAGTTTTAAGCGGGAAATTTACTATTTTACTTTATGAAAAATAACCAAAAAATACCTTCTGAAATAATCTATTTCAGAATACTTCACCAAAGGTTTACTCCGTTTATTTAATATCAGCAGTAATATTTGATGAGTGTGATAAAAACATTCTCCCCATAACACAGTCAACATCGCTAGGTTACTGAACATCTTCGGAAAAAATTATTTGCTGAGGAGGTTTTACTAAAGAATTTAATTAACTTCTCCAGTAAATCTGGGTTTCTATTACTTAAACTCTTATAGAAGGCAAATTAAAAACTAACTAGTTTTTTTTTTATTTAGTTTAAATATTCGAACTAAAACTTTTAATTTAAAATGTATAACAAAAGCAGGCATCGAATTTGAAGGTACAACAATAATCAACTTAAAGGGAAAAACCAATGCGCACTCCTCTAAAAACTAATATCTAAACTTAAATCTAGATTTGAAGACTGAGTCAGTTACTGTTATAAATTTTTTATCACACGACATAAAACTCGACTTATCAATCCTTTTCTTTACTAATGACTTCACCTGATAATCGGATTATACAAATTACTACATATATATTAAAACAAGAAGATGCAGTTCTCTTCAATAATTAACATATTTTCATAAACAATCTTCGGAAATGAACGTAAGCTTGGGACGGATCTATACGCGACTTTTACTAACACCTTGGGGACTCTTTTAGGGAAATATTTTTCTCAACCAATTTTCACCGAAGGTAAGAAAACGTTATTATGCAAATTAAGTTTATTATATAAATTCTGTATTCGCGAGTTTTTGGAGTTAGTGAGTGGAGGATCGTGAGTTATTGCAGTGCGGATCTAAGTTTATAAAAGTGTTAATTGAAGATTTCCCAGTGAGGATCAATCGGATCGGATTTGATCCCGTCAAGTATCAGGGTTCAAGGCCTCAACAGTAGGACTTCGACTTCACAAGGGTACAGGTATTGTGAGCACTCTTTAAGTAGAAATTAGAGAATAACTTGCTAGCGTGCAGCGGAGTTGAATTTGAGCTTGTATAGGTTATCGTAGAAATTAGTCGAGGGTCCGTAACTATTACCCCGGCCTAATTGGTCTCACCTTCGCGCTCTTAGTATTGATCAACAATCTTAATTGGATTATTATTGTGCTTGCTTGTTATTTTGTGACAATAAAATAATTTGAGTGAATCATGTCGACTGATCATTCAGTTCTCCCCCACACATCTAGCCGAGTCCGAGAGAAGACAAGGGAGATTAAAGGGAAGTAGGCACACCCGAACATTACAAGCTGTTTGAAAAAGTAGAATATGTAGTATTGAAAGGAAAATCATTTTGAATTGGAAAAAAACAAAGAAAAAAATAATGGACCGAGCAAATTTTATTTTTCAGAAGGTTGCTTGAAACATAAAATTTTTCAGCAGCGCTTCGAACAGTAATTTCTCTCTCTCTCTCTCTGTCTCTCTTTCTCGTTCCAATTCAACTAAAAAAAAATATTTCAGTTCAGTTCCGGTTTTCGTTTTGCCAAAAATAACGGTTTTCGGTTCAGTTCCGGAGGAATAATTTTTATTTTATGTATATTCTTATATTTGTACTTTAAAATATTTCAATATTAAAAAATGGAATTTTATCAAAATTTAGAAGATTTTATTCTGTATTTAATTGCTACACTATGTGAATTGATACAATTAATCAGCATGTACGATACGAGCTGTGAGCAGAGAACGTCTAGTATTGGCATTGTTATTCATTATCAAAATCGCATTTGACAACTAGGTTCATGATTGGTTTGTCTATCTAAACAGTCTATACAAACATCCGTGGAGGATCGCCTGCTGAAATGCGAAAAATACAATTCAGACTGATATTCTTCTTAAAAAATAATCTATACTAGATCTTCGAATGAATTAAATCTGCCTTCTACAAGTAGTTTCATGCGAAACTGAAACAGAAAAGTACTAGTGAACATCAAAACACGAAATCGAGAAGCAATATACATGTGATGATGATAATTATAAGGTTGACATTAAATCAGAAAATATTGATAAGCTGGTTACAGTAGCAAAATGACTGAAGATATACTAACCGAAATAAACCGATATTTTTTTCGGTTCAGTTCCGGTTCGAAGCCCTGCTTTTCAGAATAATCTCCGAATGGTTTTGTATACTACACTGGAGAACAAATCTTCTCCCTTCTCATTTTCTATCGGAACCGCAAAATTTTCTCCATCGTGAAGAGTTTGGTTGTCATGATTCACTTTTATATTCAATTTGACTTAAATTATAATTTGATTCATTTCATTGAGGTTCTACGAATTTTTTGGAATTGAAGACTATTCTATCACTTATCGGAGGGTCTTATAGATTTTTTTGTTATGTATTGGCAAATGAACTCACAAAAACTTGAAAGTTCTATATATTTCACTATTTCCTCAAATATGAAAAATAAATACAATATACATATTATTGCAAATTTACAAGAAGGAAAAACAGCCGATGACTCCAATTATTTGAATAGTAACAAATTTATCAATGGACAAGGGTGAACAGATGACTACAGAAAGTCATATTACCACACATATATACACAAATAAATATTTTAACAGAATATTTATAATAGCGCACAACGTACTCGTTATTAACAAGCTGTACGACATTCCAGAAATGCTTCTCTAGAATAGTTCCATTTGCAGGAAATCTCTCAAACAGATAAATCAATACACAAACAACAATCACCCCAATCCACACACAAACATATTCTGATCTTGGCGGAACTCTCCTCTGAACTGACCTTTGTTTCAAATGTCCTTTAGATACTTCATGGAAATTTCTAGAAGAATCAATCCTTGAGTTTCTTGAGGATTCCTTGGCGATATCATATTTTTCAACAAATTTGTCACCAAATGCAATGAAATCGCCAATCTGGTCGCCCTAATAACATCTTCTGTGGTTGCCAAAATCTAACTTTTCAAGGTCACACTGGGAAGCGAACTTTGTCAGTAAAAATCAATTTTCCCACTAGGAGAGGCCACTTTTGGAAAAAGAACATGTGGCGTGTTTCAGTACAGAAATATCATGAAATTTAAACAAATATATTTTACAAAGAACATTATAATGATTTTGTAATGCTTTATTCAATTTTTGTAACATTTTAACTCAAGGATTCTAAACCGTTCTTTACCCAAATGGTTTTTATGTTTCACTATGGTAAAATACATTATATATAATGAATATTTTTTTCTCAATTATGTTGAACCAATGAAACCTCTTACATATTAGTTAGAGACAATCTATATACAGTTATTCTTTGTGCTTAAATGGTGGTAGAAATGTAATAAACTGTTTTTATTATATTTATTTCAAGAGTTATCTTGACGATTATCATTTGGAGGAAAATGCAAGGAACGAAAGGAGATTATTACTTATATCTAGCAAAAATTTCAATTTTTAAGCCAGGGAAAGCAATTACTGAAGGTTATCACTAAGTATTATCAATCGTTGCTTCATATACAATCATGGAGTTTTCAATGAACTTATCAGAAATTCCTTGGTTTAAAAGGATCACAATTCTCTGATTTTAAATGGGTATGAGATAAAATTGACTTCACACAAAAATGAAAAGACAAAATGTTAGGCGTTAGTAAAGAAATAAGCGATCATAATTTGTAGAATCCTGCCTAAAAATTAAACTTATGAGATTAGTATGCTTATATGGGAAGCATTTTGATATGTTGCTAAGATGAAATAATAATAATCATTACTTTTTTTTGTTGAGAAAACAAAAACTCCATAGTGCATGATGTAGACCAGAGTTTCCCAAACTGTTTTTGTTTCATAAACACATTGCCCTGTGTGTCGCGCACTGGTTTGCACATTTTGTTTTACACTAAATTATTTACACCACAAATTAAATGGCACGAAACCGTTGCAATAAGAATTTTATTAGAGCGTTCTCCATACTCTCTTTCTCACACAAAGTTTACACGTACACTGAACTCTATACACACTAGCACCCTCTCGCAACAAATATTCACTTGTTATTGTGGGCGTCACAAGAATTATTTGTTCAACACTGAACACCCTGTTTTCCAGTTTGGGGTACCTCCCTGCTTCCTTAATATTAAATTTTTGCAAATTTGTCAGCTTAAATGTGTTTTTGATAGCTGGTACAGAGCTACTTACTTTAAAAGATTTCAATTTTTAACTGTAGTGTGAAAAAACTTAAGGAAACAAACACATCTTAACTTTAAACATTTATTAATTAAACTAAAATATGTGACGGATCTATACGCGGTTCTACTAATCTCTTCATATCTCTTAGGAAAATATTTATTTTAACCAACTTTTATCGAGTAAGGAAACGTGATTATGTAAATGAGGTATATTATATAGATTCTGTTTTCGCGAGTTTGAGAGTTGGCACGCTGGAGTTGATACATTGGAGTGTGCAAGTAGGAGTTAACATAAAGTTTGCGAGTTAGTTGTTTGTTGAAGATTGAAAAGGAGTAGAATTAGTTAAAGATTACAGAGCGTGGAGCCAAAGACATTGATCAAGCCGAAGAGATCACCTGCAAGTTTCCAATTTAAGATCCGATGCATAAAAAGTACAGGTACTGTACGCTTGATTAAGTAGAAGTTAGCTATTTAGTGTGCGACGTAGTTATATTTGAGCGCTTTTAAGCTGTCTAAGATTCAGTTGAGGGTCTGAAGTAGTATCCCCGTGTTATAGAATCTCACCTCCGCGCTCTACTATATATCATCTACCTTAATTAGAATTGTATTGTGTCTGATTTAAACTTGGAATTAATAAATTGATTAGATTTAAATCATGTCTGTGGGGGGATCTTTATGTTTCTCCCACACATCTAGCCGGGAATACAGGTAGACAAGAAGGTTCAGATGTAAGCAGGAACCAAACGCTATCACAAATTCAGTACCTGTTACACAAAATAACTGAGCAGCAAACAAATGGTTTTAATGAGAGTTGTAGTCTATCACTACCTCTAAGATTATTAACTCCCCTTCTTGTATTATCTAAATCTGAATGTGTTGAATTCATGATTAATTACTACTTATTTAATAAATCAATCTTATTTATTGACCTTTCTTAATTGAGAGATTACACAAATACTATTCAAATTTTAAGAACAATAAAACACAGTGGAGTATGTGAAGAATTCGATTATGAACGACGGAATCCTAACTGAATCCACGGAGGACGACGCGTATAATTAAGCTACACATTTATATTTAATTTGAGAAAACAAACTGACCTGATACCTTTTCTTAAGGCAGGTTCTTCTAATTACTTCTTCTATATCTGGATTGCTTTAATGAGCGGCTTCAATCTCAGCTTTCTCTCAGTTCCGTCCCGAACCGATTTTATGTATACTTTTCAATAGACCTTTCTCATGACGACTATATTTCCACTAGAAAAACTACTGTCTCAATTCTTTCCACTCTTCATTTCATTTCCCCTCTCATTTCCTTTTCGAACTCGCTAAACCCGAACTTATATAAAATATCTCATTTGCATAAGTCACACTTTTGGCTCTCGGTGGAGATTGGTTGAAATATATAAAATATAGAATATTTGAGAAGGTTAGTGAAACGCGTAAGCACCCGTCACAGAGTGATGAATCTGATGCCTTTTAACAAATTTTCAACATTTGACATCAATTTTGTTCGGTTGTGAATGCTAAATCTCCTCTATTAGTAGCGTCCAGTCTTTTTTTTCCGTTATGAAGATTGGCAATCTCGCTGAAATTCCTTTCCACAAAGAAAAGCAATTAAAAACTTTCTCACGATATTCCATAAGTCGAGATAGATAGATGTGTTTATATTATAATAAAATAATACGTAAGTAAATAAGCAGTAGCCCTGTGTATGTGGAATATTTATTTCATTCATTAGAAGTTAAAATTAAAGCTACGGACGGGTTTAAAGAGAGTCACAATCATAGACCCTGGACCCCAATTTCATTTCCTACTGGCGTAGACCCCTGAAGGTCCATATAGACTACTTGGGCAATCACTGATGTAGACTTTCTGTACCCATAGAGTTGAATAAAACTGACAATAAATAAATAAATAAAGGTTTGTGGTTATTGTCAATCATTTCGATCGCAGAAGATGAAAATTGGAGATAAGATAATGAGTTCGGCATCGAATTCACATCAGATTTAGGAACTGAAAGGTCATCAATAAACTTTCGCATCGACCAGAGATTGTAAACTATAAAAATGATTATGAAAAGCGAGAAAATAAAAATTGCTAAAATAACTAAAGCAAACTTGAGCAACTAATAAATTTTACATCAACACAGCTTAGTCTTCTTTTAAATCTCGCCCAGAAGCTATGGTCACGCACTCGTGGCCGGCGTGCCATGAGTTCGAGCCTTCGTGCCACTGAAGTCTCGCCGTGTAGAGGGACTTATGCACGTTAAATCTTTCGAGACTCAATGTCATCCTTTTGGCGTGGTGGAAAATTTCAGTGTGAGGGTGGAGGGGGGGAATCAAAAGTAGAGATTAAAAAATCACAGTACAGATTTTTGATGGTATGCATAAATAAAGTTTCAGAGAGATAGATTTTTTGTTTTAAAATGCTTAAGAATTTCAAAGGTAAAAACAATCAATCTCTAAAAGTTATTAAAACTTTTAAATAATAATAAAATATAAAACAGTGCTAATTAAGTTAAGATTTTCTTTTCTTTTTATACCCACATAACGTTGAAATTAAATGCTTTCTGTCAAGAAAAAAAATTACTTTACATTTCATTAAAAATGTAAACATCCATTGCCATGTTTTATACCAAAATAAACAGTATACACATATGGGTGAGATGAAACTTTTTACAACTATATTCACACTTTCTATCATTATTATAATAGGTCATCTCGTCTCCCCATCGCATGGACTTCAGACATTTCCAATAAGATCGATCCGCCATTGGAGAATTCAAGTAACAGTAAAAAATCCAAAAAAATAACTTAATCATGACAACCAGCGATCAGGAACCTTTTGGGACGGACTTGTCATTCCCTGGAGAAAAAGAATGGATCTTTGTGTTGTGACTGGGTTCCCTTGGCAACCAAAATATAAGCACCCGTCTTGCATATGAAGAGGACAGCATCGCAATATAACTCGCAGTAGTGGCATTAGGTCAGTTTTTTAATGGGTAAAGGTTCCCTTGGAAGTAAGAGGGTGGAGCTGATTTCCTGTAGTGCTACTTTTATCCTGCACCCGTGCCAGATATCACTTTTATAGGACCCTGGAACAAGTTAAGTCCTTTCATTATCTTCTGGTTGATATCTTGTAAAAACTTGTTAAAGTGGCTTCAAATTTATTTCCTGGGTATACTGCGATAGAGGGGGAGCGTTAAGAAGTGTAGGCAATAAATAAAAAAAGAGTGTAAATATAGCGTGACTTGTTGTGGATGTCAATGTGAAGTTCAAAGCCTGTTGTATTGTTTGTGTTGCGTGGTATATCGCTAACCGCTGTGAGTGTTCCATTCATAAGTAATATTTATTTATGCTAATAATTTATGTTATGATCAGGTAAAGTGAGTTATTAAATTTTTTATTTGGAGAATTTTATCAGTAACGCTTGTCCATGCAAGATTTAAATTTTGTGATGCAAATTATATTAACAAATATTGCCTTTTGTTATTTTGTTCTATAGCTGGTGTTTGTACATTTACTTTTAAAAATATTTTGATTTTTTTGGTTTAATTAAAAAAAATTGAATTATTTTATATTTATCTTGTTATGACATTGTGTATACATGAAGCTAAGTTGGTGTCTTTTCAAAATTGTATTCCTCTCATTTATCTCTATGATATAAGAATATTTGATGAATGTTGCAATAAACTAATTTAGAATACAACTTACAATATCCAAAATTTTAAAAAAAAACCAGTGAAATTATTTTTCTTAGAAATATTATTTAAACACGAATATAATAAAAGGTGCAAATACTTTTACTTTTTTCTAAATTAAAAAATGCCGTTCTGCTTTTTTGAAAAATGCATGCACAGGACGTCTTAAGGCATGGACCAACTGGTCAAGGCTCAGGGCCTTGTTCTTCTTCCACTAAATCTTTATAAGATTATGATAAAGATAATTTTAATGGTCAAATATTATTCCCGTACATATTCTCTGAAAAACAGAGAATTTCAAAAATGCATGCTAACAGGTAAAAGTGGCCAAACTGTATTATTATGTGAAGACCATTGTCTATATCTAGGCCTAGGTCTATACCATAAACTATCTTTCAACTAATTTAGTCAAAATACGACCATCGGTGGAGCCGGTTTGTGAGGTTGTAATTCGTACACCTTTATTTGTTTCAAATAACGAGTATTGACAATACGTGCAATATATACTGTCTACTTTATTAAAGATTACAGTTAGGGCCTACTTTTGCATAGGGGCCCAAGGCCTAAAAAATCTTAAGATTTTTCAAGGCCCATAGCCTCAAGAAGTCATAAGATTGCCCCTGTACGTGCAGGCTTGATTGAATATATTTTTAACCTTATCTTTCTATTTGTTGGGATTATCTGACCTACTAGATTGCGGAAACAGAATCTTGTACTAAGTTTATCAGTCTGGACAGGACTGTTGCAATGAAATGATCCAGTTCTATCTGCAGTAGCATCAGGTGAGATTTTTCTTTTAAACTGCTATGCTTGTGTGAACTTTTCTTTTACCATCTTTTTGAAAGAAGTAAAGCTGTGTATCTTTTTTTAGATCTTAAATTTATCTAAAAAAAATTATTTTTAGTAAATGTTTTCTTGTTTATTTTTAATAATGTATGGTCAAATTAAACTTATCAATTTATTTTCAGCGTACTGAATGAACTAATAAATCTAATTATGAGAAAAAGTGACGACTTAAAATAATTTTTTTTTGTATACTATTGTTATAATTTTGGGGATTGTCTTCAATTTGAATTTCAATTTTTAAATACTTTTAGAGATGATTACAGTTTTTGAAATTTAATAATTGATTCTTCTTAGTGATAAAAAATTTGCAGCGCATCTGCAATATTTTATTTTTGCGCGTTCATTCACTATTGTAATAGAGATAACAATTCAGTATTTATCACTTTATTGCGCATATATATAAGGCTAAGGGTGCTTGCTAATAAATTATTGTTTAACCCTGCAGTCTTAGTTCCTATAATGGTAAGAGTTTCTATTAAATACTGACGTTATCATTTTTGAAATATTCTGTCTTGTTATATTTCTCTATTTTTCTTTTTTAGATGCATAATTATATATATATTATCCCAACTCTTTTTTTACAAAGTTTTTTTTTACACGATTTTGAAATAACAAGGTACACGAATTTAAGGTATCCGAACACGTTCGGAGTACTTTTTAACAAAATAGCGTACAAAAACATTATAAATGCTCTTTTAGGACTCAATACTAATAAATATTATTTATATATTATTAACTATCAAAATTTAAAACAAATTACCTGAATTTTACAAAAATCACAACTATAAGTGAAATTTTAGCTATTTTTTTGAAAAACTTCAAAACAGTTAGAGAAAAAAGTAATAAACATATATTAGTAAATGTATTACTAAATCAAATTAGATGCATTTATCTAGAAAATGTACAAAATTTTTAATTTTTTATTAAAATTTGAAAATTTTAAAGCTGATTGAGTAAACATTATAAGAAATGTTACATTTTTTATGAGACCATTATTTAGATAACAAGCCATAACTCAAAAAGTATTCATACAATAAGAACTATTTTAGTACATTCTCTAGAAAAGCATAAATATCAGGTTCAAAAAGTTTTATAGAAATGCATTCGTAATATTTTGAGTTTTCAGAGTCACCTGATAATTTTGAGCAATTTAAATGTCCACTTCTGGTAGATCAAAAACCCACTTCCGGTTTTTCTAACTTTATAAAATTGATTGTAACTTGGCCTCTAGGTAGTGTACAAACAACACAAAGTATGTTTCGTAAAGTCAAAATATAGCTCTATTCAATAAAATAAAAAAACAAAAATATTTGTCTTGACTGTATTTGGTCATTTTCAACGAGTTCGGATACCTTAACGATTTTTTTTTTGCACAAATTTTTTGTTCTAGCACAAATTTTAAGAAAACTAATTGAGGGCATTTATAACGAACGAAAATTCTTCATTTGAATCAAAAAACGACAGTTATACTAGACATATCTGCCACATCTATTGATGATATCATTTTTGATCCAGTTCGTAATAAGCGTGCACTTTTGTTATCAAGCACAAATAGTAGTTTCATTTATAATTTCAATCTGAATTTTTTTCATTTTGTACGTACTTGTATGAAGCCCAGTGGCTGAATGGTAGCTTTCCGCGCCACAGGTGCGGGGTTCAAATCCCGGGCTGGGTAAGGTCAACTCAGCCTTTCATTCCTCCAGTGGGTCGATAAATGAGTACCAAGCTTGCTTGGGTAATATTAGGGGTTTCGCGTCAGACTGACCATTTGCTCATGCACCTCAGCGCCTGAGGTCACGGAATTGGGCACAGTAGGCCTTGGTTGTTTAATTTGTTTGTACATAAAGACTGAATTTTCGCAGTACACAAATTATAATTTTTTATTTTTTTTTGTAATAAAGAGGAATTGTTTTTGTTTTATTAATACTTAACATGGATTTCATCATTACTTTTTTGCACTGTTTTTGGGAAAATACTTAAAAAATTTTCAAGTTACACGATTCTTTAAAATTGCGGAACATATCCTCAAATTTACCATATGCCTCATGTATTTTTAAACACAATTTTTTTCTGAAAGGTTTTCCAAGGTTCGTATCTACCGTGCAAGAAAGGAGTTGGATGTTTATATACAAGGATGAGTCCGAAAATAAGTTACCCCTGTCGACTGTGGTCAGAGTTGTGTATGAATGTCAAAACATAGAATAAGACATTAAAAATAAGACATAACTTTATTTTTCCACATAAGTACCAAGTTCATTGAGACATTTGTCATACCGATTGATAAACTTCAGAAAGACCTCCAGGAAAAACTCAAGGCTTTGCATACGGAAGAAGGGTTTAACGGCTTGTTTGACTTTAGCGTTGCTTCCAAAGCGCCTTCTGGCGAGATTCTTTCTTCAAAGCCGGAAACAGAAGAAAGTCACTTGGACTCTATGGCGGATGGTGTTGGCGCTCCCAACCAAGAGTTGAAATTTGGTTTTGCATTGTGATGCGGCGCTGACTATAATTTTACTTTAAACTAACATCTTAACAACTATCCAGGTTCGCTTATTTAACTTGATCCGCATCATGATAGTGGCTAGTACTAATTAAATATTTGGAGACAACGCAACTAAAGACATTACTCGGATTAAATTTAAATTAAGTTTGTTTATTACAATTTAAAAACACATTACGAAAGTAAGATTAACAATATTAAAATTGAAGAATGAAAACTATACAACAAGTAAAAAGAGTTTCACTTATCTGAAACGGAGGCGAGGTGATGGGAGGCTGGCATAGTCCCGGACGGTACACGAAGTTTCCTAAAATTTGGGGATCAAAATTTAATTATTGTCAGTGAAAAATCTGCCAAAAAATTATCTCGGCGCCTGTTTTTAAGTGAGGGAAATTACCCCTTTCTGCATCCGCGTGCCCTCGGTCTCGCCTCGTCATTGGACAGAGACCAAGCGCAAAGTTACAAAAGTTAAGGTTTCTCCCAAATTTATAAGTCCATTCAACTTGCATGACCGTTGAAAACTCAGTGATAGCCCGCGCTGGACCCCCGGCTCAGGAATCCGACAACATCCTGTAAAAAAGGGGAATACTCAAATTACATGTGTATTGGGGGCCATCTTCAAAACCGATCAGTTTCCAAGCTTCCCAGCCTCCAAGCCTCCCATCACATTGCTGTCGTTGAGTGTGGTCTCGTATCAACAGCAGAGCACCATATCTGAGAAGCCCAGGACCACTTTTTCCGAAATCCATCTGTTTGATCACGATCGACCTCCACCCAATGGTGTATCGGTGTTTTGTACGTTCACGCGTCGTTCGCCCATAGCCGTTAAACGCTTCTTCCGTATGCAAACCCTGAGTTTTTCATGGAGGGCTTTTTGAAACTTATCCAGCGGTATGACAAATGCTCAATGTACTTGGTACTTATGTGGAAAAATAAAATTAAGTCCTATTTTTAATGTCTCATTCTACGTTTTGACTTTCATACTTAACTCTGACAACAGCCGACAGGGGAAACTTATTTTCCAACTCACCCTCATATATAAAAATGTGATAGTATTTATTTTCAGGAATAGGATTGCAAGTTTATTTATCTATATAACAGTTAACTTTTCAACCCGTTTCTTTTAACTCTGTTCAACAATATGTTTATTATTATCAATATATAACTTCCTCCCTAAAGACCAAACGA
This sequence comes from Trichonephila clavata, assembly GCA_019973975.1. NCBI lineage: Eukaryota > Metazoa > Arthropoda > Arachnida > Araneae > Nephilidae > Trichonephila > Trichonephila clavata. The sequence continues at coordinate 1,160 of BMAO01012140.1, read as the reverse complement.
TTTTTTAATTTTTACTATAAAGAATACCCCTCGGGTCTTATGTTAACATGTTTTTTTCTGTACCCTCCCCGCCCCATAAAAAGTGTCTACGCCATTGGCAAGAATTCAATGAACAGACGAAGTATTTACAGGCACTTGGTTATTTAAAGATGTCTTTAAGCCATAGTCTATGTGTAGTATTATTTCAGCTAACATACATCACTTTCCAAATTTCATTTTCATTTTTCTTTTAAGATAAAGACTTTGAGTACAGCAAACTATTTTTATACCCAACAATAGGAAAGAGAATCCCAAACTCGGAAAACTATTTCTGGTAATACAAATGCCACATACGCACAAATTTAGTATTATATTCTGATTTCATCAACAAAATAGAAAAACTCACCCATTGAATCCAAGTAATTCTATCCTATTATCTAATATTAATAGGAAATGTATTGAAAACTCAAAATCCTTATGTTAGCATAGATTTGGTAGATGATATGCCAGATCTTATGTCAAATTTAGCGTAGTTCATAAAATAGTTTAACGTGTGTCATTTTTCAATTCCTATTATTAATTCTCTTTCTCCCTATATACACTCGTAGACAAAAAAATTAGCGCACCAAGAAATAATTGCGGGATCGTAACGAAATTTGGAATGAAGGTACATGTCGGGGAGATATGCAAATGATTAGAAATGCAGCGTGATTGTACATTATGTATAGCAGGTAGAAGGCGTTTGAGTGTGCTGAATCTTTTACAAAGGAATAGCTGAGGTAGACATGCCATTAAGCCGTTTTCGAAGACAATATGAGCAGCTGTCGCTGTTTGAGAGAGGGAGAATCATCCGCATGATGAAAGCTGGGTGGTCAGCCAGGCGAGTGGTTCGTCAATTAGGCCACTCTGATTGTGTTGTGAGGAGATGTTAGGACCTCTGAATCCGAGAGATGTCATTTACACGAAGACTAGGCTCAGGACGCCCTCGACAGACCAGTCGTCGGGAAGACCACCACATCGTAAGAAATGCACGCATACAGCCAACTGCTTCATCAGCCGCCATTCAGGCACATGTAGCACCTTCACTCGGGGCCTCTGTGTCTTCTCGAACCATACGAGGCATATGGCTGAATGCATTTGGGACCGCGGCGCTCCTTACGTGTACTGCCCTTGACGACCAC
>BMAO01012139.1:0-40058 GCA_019973975.1 Trichonephila clavata | reverse complement strand
TGATGTGGCTGTTGTAACCTACAGGTTATGGTCACGAACTCTCGGTCATAGTGTCGAAGGTTCGAGTCCTGCTTCCACTGAAGAGCGACTGATGAAAAAAAATACTGTCGTGTTTCAAAGTCCTCTCATTGGTATGGCGTGGTGTAGTTTGGAGAGATGGGGGAAAGCTCAGACTCGTTACTTGGCCGAAGTTCAAAATGACGAGTTCCATCACCAATAGCCCTCAGTCTACAGAACATCAAATATATTTACTTTTCAGAACCCATTAAAATATTTCATTATTAATGAAATGGAATAATTCATTTATTTATGGAGCTGTTAAAACACAATTGCAAAATTTAACGCGAGTTTTATTTGAAGTGGTTTTATAACTTGCTCCATTCAGTCCATTTCACATAAGGCCAAATACAATCTTCAATGTAAGCGCCGTAGATTTATCGACACGCAAGTATTCAAATCTACCCTTTAGAGTTACAGAACACCGCGAACTGCTTTAGGGGGTTCTCTAAAGTGACACATATATTGTGTCACGTATTCGTGACACCTGTTCTGGGAAATTGCTGAAACCGGCAGCAGGTGTCAATATACTGGTTACGAATTCGGGAATATACGAATATAAACAATTCCCACGCAATTCTGGATAGTGGTGAAGGATTATATACATTAACATAAACCAGCTTTTCTCAATTTGTGGAGAGCACCCTCTATAGGAGGAAGGGTGATATCCCTATGCGGGGGGCCCAAGCATATTCCAAAGTTGAAAATAAAAGATTTAAACGAAGTATTATTTGAAGCAAAACAAAAATAAAGCAAAACAAAATGAATTTTGACTTAATAAAAATTAAATCTAAGCACATTTACACTGATATAATGTACTTATAAATGTATCAGTTCTGCAAAATGTTTTTGATAGTTAATTTATCGATACTTAATTAGAAACAAGTTTAATAATTAATAGTACCCTACTAGTAATTATTAAACTTGGTAATAATTATTAGTTACTTTCTACTTGTCGTATACAAAATTTAATACTTAATAGTTTGTATGGTTTAAAATTAATGTCGTATTGAAGAATTAGCGTCAATGTATTTTTTTATTGCATTAAATGCATTGTTATTTTATGGGAAGAGTGCGTAATGATAATTATGATTTAAAATTGCGTCGCAAATATTAAAAGCTTAAGAAGCACTGACGCAACCACATCTGAAAATTCTGGTTTCCTGTTCTTTCTATCAGCGTTTTCTCAAAGTGTGGGGCAAGCCCCCAAAGGGAGGGGGGCGTGATAATCCTATCAGGGAGCGTGAGCATATCGAGAAGTTGAAAATAAAAGATATAAAATGATTATTAATTTACAGAAAGAAATCAAAACAAAATACACACACATATAAGAACATAAAAAAGACACATTAACAATGATATGTAATATACTTATAAATGTGTCAGTACTGCACATTGTATTCGATCATTAATTCATCAATACTAAGTTAAGGTCAAGTTTAATAATTACTAATTACACCATGGGCTTTCATATTCAAAATTATATGAAAATTCAATACTTATTTTGATAACTTGTTCATATTATAAGTAATGTCGTATTGTGGCTTTAGCTATTATTTCTGAATTCAATATGTTATTGTTGTGTGGAGGGGAAGGGAGCGCCATGAAAATTATGATTGAAAATTAAGTCCCAAACATTGAAAGTGTGAGCACTTATGCATTATATGGATGTATTAAAACATATGCAATGTGGTTGGAACGATTATTCCTTTATAAGACACTAGCTGATATACTTGTTCAACGCAAGGGGGAATTCAAAAATAAAGCAATAGAGATTGAAGAATAACGAAGTTTTAATGAGTTGATTTTATGTTAATTGCAAATCAAACGAATCAACAAAAAAAAAAAGCCTTTAGCATATCTGTGCTCAACAAAAAAATTATGTTTGCCAAATTTTAAATCTGTAGAGATCAAATAGCTGAATATAGGGATTTTTATTATTTGCAACACCCTCGTTACCCCGTTTTGGGTCGACTTTTGAAAACTTCCTTCTAAACTGATCCATGCTCAGCAAAAAAAACATGTCTTCAAAATTTCATTGTTGTAGGTTTAGTTTCTCATAAAAGCAAATATTTTAATCTAAACAACTCCTTTCAACCTATTTGGGGGTTGATTTCTGCAAAACCCGCATTGAACAGATCTCTAGACCATGAACGGAACATACTTGCTAAATTTCAAGTCTACAGGCCTAATAGTTTAAAAATAGAGTATTTATATATAACGCCCCTTAAATCCCAAGTAATTTCTTTTGTTTTAAGACATTGTGTATTAATAAAGTAATTATCTTCTTAAGTGTAATTATCTTCTTAATATTTAAAATTGACGTACATGGTAATTTAGAGTTAAAAAAGCTATTTAAATGATTATCAAAATTCTTTATATTTATTGATATTGTTTGATGGTTTATTAACAGAGCACATTTTCGAGTTTTTGTTTATTTTTTCTGTATTTTTAATGTGACCATGGTAGCTTAGTGTGTATAGTCAAACACTTGCAGCCGAAGTTTTTCGGGTTCGAGTCCTGGTTCTATTGCGGACCCGTCGAGTAGAGGGGACCAATGGACATTAAATTTGTCGAGGCTCAGTGTTCTTACTTTGGTATGATAGTTATTAGAGAATGTTGCCAGCCCAGGTGGCGTCCTCTTCACTAGGACGAGGTTAAAAAATATGAGGTCTGCCGCCAATAGCCCCTCGTGTTACTTTATAGCAGTGTTTCTCAAACTGTGGGGAGCGCCCCTAGGAGGGTGTGATAACCCTATGTGGGGGGAATGAGCATATCGAAAATCTGAAAATAAAAGGTATAAAATACATATCAGTTTACTGAAAGGAATCAAAATGAAATACATTCTGACGTAATTAAAAAATACATGAAAGAACAACTTATAAATGTATCAAAACGACAAAAAGTATTTGGCGGTTAATTTATCAATACTGAATTAAAAACAAATTTAGTAATTACTAGGGACTTCCAAAGGAAAGTGATATACAAAATTTAATACTTATCTTGGTAATTTTTATAGCTTGTAATGAAATCTGCATAGTAAATTTAGAGTTGATTTACTTTATTATTGCATTCGATGCGTAGTTATTGTATGAGGGGGGCGCCGTGAAAATTGTGATTATGTGGGGAAATTGGGCTACCAATATTGAAGAGCACTGCTTTATAGAGCAACGTTAATATAACACTTACTCTCCGTATTTTACAATTTGGGGAATCTAGTCTTATTTTATTTTTAAGTACATATTTAAAAATCAAAAATATTGGAAATTAAATACCATTATAAATGATTTCAAATGTTACATTTATAGTTTCCTTTATAAAATCCAAAAGTAAATTTCTTGGATTAGTTATATATACAGTTGATTGATTGATTGGTTGATAGAGGCGCATATTGAATCAACAAAAGTTCTGTTGTTGACATATACACTCAAATGCCAAAACATTATGACCACCTGTCAATAACGAGTTGGTCCACCTTTGGCGCGCAACACAGCTTCAACCCACCTTGGCATGGATCCCACAAGTCCTTGGTAGATGGTCGGAGATAGATTGTACCAGATGTTTAAGCAACGGTCACGCAAATCCGAGATATTGCGAATTGGTGGTCTTTGAACTCTAAGCTGCCGTCCCATGACATCCCAAATGGTTCCATCGGATTGAGTTAGATGGCCAGGACATTAACTGGAATTCAGCATCATGTTCCTGGGACCACTCCAACGTAATTTTAGCCTTGTGACACGGGGCGTTGTCCTGTTGGAACATTCCATTTCCAGCCAGAAAAACAGAAGCCATGTAAGGGTGCAACTGGTCCGCAATGATGTTCAGATACCCTGTAGCATTCATGGTCTGATCTACCACAACCACGGGCCCCAGAGACGCCCAAGAGAACGTCTCCCAAAGCATAATACCGCCATCACCGGCCTGTGTATGACCTACTGTACATTGAGGGAGCAACTGTTCGCCTGGAAGACGACGTACCCTGACACGGTGATCGGTCTGATGAATGACAAACCGTGATTCGTCTGACCAGGCAACTCTCTCCCACTGATCCATCGACCAGTCGCGATGTCATCGCAGTTGACGATGACGCTTGGTCAACAAAGGCACATGAGTGGATGTTTGCTGCGTAGCCCCATATCCAACAGTGTCCGCTGAATAGTGTGATCCGATACTATTCTACTTGGCCCTGCATTGTATTGGGATGGCCCCGGATTTGCTTCACCATGCGAGACAGTCTTCGACGACCTTTTTCTTTGATAGCGTGTGGACGTCCACCACCATGTTATCTACTGCTCATTTCACCGTCATTCATCCACTTTGCATAAGTACTAACAACTGTAGATCGCGAACAACCCACGAGTCGTGCAGTTTCGGAAATACTTGTTCGAGCCTTCGAGCCATTAGAATCTGCCCTCTATTAAAGTCGCTTAGATTCGCAGCCTTTCCCATCACACACAGAAGTAAGTGAAAGAATGATTCTTCAGACTCTCCAACAGCAGTTAAATACCGCTTCCACCTGATCATGTGCCTTCCACGTCATCCAGGCGAGTTCATTGCAAAATGTAGGGGTGGTCATAATGTTTTAGCTCTTAAATGTATATTATTGCTATTTTTGTTAACCACATTTTCTTTGAAAGTGGTGAAGTCCATTTTATATTTTTGAAGAATTATATTTGTAATTTCAATAACTACTTAAATTTATATTGTCAAAATGATGAAAATGTAAATAATGTCTTAGGGAACTGTTCTTAGAAAAAATGCTCATAGCATAATGCATTCAATGTTATAATAACTGACTTTGTGTCAAAAATGAACTCACTCAAATTTCAAAGAAAATGATGTATATGAATAGCTATTTTTTTCAGATAATAATTTCTAATATTCTCGTAATTACTAAATATAATTATGACTACATTACATATATATATATATATATATATATATATATATATATATATATATATATAATCTCACGATTGAATGACGAGAGCGATATGAAACTTCACATTCCTATCACCATATTTCTACCTCTTAGCAACGATTGAACTTCGTATCTTGACAAATTTATTAAGTGCATTTGCTCTTTTATAATCTTTAAAGACAATAGTGCAATCCATGAATCGACAAAAATAGCGTCAGCCACAATCTTATGGCCATGGTCATTTAATAAACACGTTGCTAGTAAAATCATTAGAAAACAACTGTTTTTTTAAAAAAAAGTATTAAGACTATTCGGTACCCCTATACTGCTAATAGATATATACTCATGTCCATAAATTAAGGAAAATTCAGAGTGTGACGGGTGCTACGTTCACTAACTTCTCGATTCTTTATTTATTTCAACCAATCTCGAAGAAAAAGTGACTATGCAAACGAATATTTTCGTAGCGATTCGAAAAGATATAAAAAAAATGAAATGAAGAAAGAGTGATTTGAGAGAGTATTTTTATAAAAATATGTCGAAAAGCTATTGAAAAGTAAAAAATGGTCGACGAACTGAAGATAGCTGAGATGAAGGCTATAAAGCAATCAGAAAAAGAACCTGCTAAAAAAGGTATCAGGTCAGTTGTTTTCATAAATTAAATATAAATGTGTTGATTTACGCGTCGTTCTCCTGATTCATTAGGATTCGTCGTTCATAATGATTTTCTCGTACTCACTTATTTTTGATCTTAGGTTTGAATAGTATTTTTAATCTTCATTAAGAAAGGTCAATAAATAAGATTATATAAATAATTTAATTAATTATGGATCCAACATATTCAATTTAGATAATACGCGAAGGGAGTAATAATCATAGGGTAGTGATAGACTAGAAAGAGTCACACAGAAATTTAACTCTAAAATAAATATCACCTGTAGAATTATCACACACATCTTGAAGAAGAATATGCAAATTACAGGAAACCACCAGTTGGCGCGGATAGTACGTCACAATGACGAGAGTGTAAGAGAGGGAATGGTATATAAGGTATAAGGAATGGTGCCAAAGAAGTAAAATTGTTCACAAGCGCCTTAAAAGCCTTTCAGTATGCCAATAACCGCATAGTTATAGCACAAAGGAAGCATTTGGAGGATTTTTTACGTGGTACAATTATCGGACGACTGGAATGTGGACGTACCCAGCTGGAAGTATCCGAGGAACTTGGAATCACCTAGAGTGTCATCTCCAGGATTTGGCAACGATTCCAAGATGATGGTAATGTGAGTAGATGTTACAGCACAGGTCGCTGCCGAGTTACAACGCCGAATGAGGACCGGTATTTGGCAGTTACTGCCAAAAGAAACAGACGGAGCATGGCATCAGACCTATCTTGTCAGCTCTCTTCAGCTACCGTTACGACAGTTTCAAGACAGACCGTGTACATACGCTTAGGGCACATTGGTCTATATGCTCGTAGGCCTGTCAGATGTGTTTCCCTTACCGCAACTCACTGTCGCCTGCAATTAACCTGGAGTAGAGAGCATGCATTGTGGACACCACAACAGTGGTCTTGTGTGATGTTTTCCGACGAGTCCAGGTTTAGTTTGCAGTCTGATTCTCACCGGACTTTCATGTGGTGAGTGCCAGGTACCCGTTACCACCAAGTGAACACCATCGAACGACACCGTTACGGTGGTGCAGGATGGTTTGTTTGGGGAGGAATTATTCCTGGTTCCAGAACTGACCTGCGTATTCAGAGTGTAACGATGACATGCCACATCCATCGGGATGTCATTCTGGAACAACATGTACGTTTGTTTCGGGGCGCCATGGGTGCTGAATTTCTGTTTATGGATGACAACACCGTCCTCACCGTGCAAACATTGTAGACGAATGCCTTCAATCGGAGGATATCACCCGTATAGATTGGCCAGCATACTCACCGGACTTGAATCCAACAGAGCATGTGTGGGATATGCTTAGCCTACGAATTGCAGCCCGTCATTCCCCTCCCACCTGTCTATCGGAACTTCGAAGGGCATTGCTTGATGAGTGGTGTAATATTCCCCAAAATCAGATTGATAATTTGATACTCAGCATGCGTAGGATTTGTAAGGCCTGTATTGCATCGTTCGGGAGACATACTCCGTGTTAACCATCATACTAACCATATTATACTGTTTTTTGTAAATAGGTTCTTTTTTAAAATTTGCTCCAGGGAGTAAAAATCGCAAATTTTATTGATTATGTCAAACATATAGCATCTTTTTTGCTCTTTACCTTTTGCTTAGTAAATAGACTTTAGAAATAAGTCAAATTTGTTTTGCTACTGTCTCTTTCTTTGCCTGAACTTCATTATCTTTAATTTATGGACATGAGTGTATATAAATTGAGCTTTTTTATGTGTCTTTTTCTCAGAAACTATTTATATAAGAACTTAAAATTTTGTCTGTATATTAATTATACTTTTATATTTATACTGAAGTGAGATTTTTCAATTTTCAAAATCATGCATCGTAAAAGTATGTCTAATTCTTTTGAAAATTGTCATTTTTTTCACTATAACTGACTTTTACAAAAATATTTTGGGAATATTAATAAAATCTCACTTCAGTATATATAGTTACTTATCAGTTATGTTCAGTAAAATTATTGTGTGTACATAGTCAATAGGTTCTGATAAAAAGGTACAAGCCATTTGAAAAATATCGTTTTGAGAAAATTGCATTGTTAATATTAAATGTCACTTCATCACAAAATTTATGAATTACAACATGTATTGGTCCCATTTTATTACACATTAGCTATTATCCTATATTTATTTTAAGACTTTTTTATTACCTAATTTACTTAAAATGTGCAGAAAATACATACATAGCATTTTTCAGTTTTTGTTTAAAGATATATTTTGTGATATTTACATTAATTTTCTCAGAATCTGTATCCATTTTTGAAGAATTTTTAGCTGTGATGTATTACAACATCAAAGTTAATGGGAAAAAAAACATCACAATTGACTTGTAATAATGTAACAATATGTAAAAGTAAGGATTTGGGAATATGTGATTATACGACATTTCTCGAAAGTTTTCATTAATGTTTTGTACATTCATATACAAACAGTATTTCCAGAAGTATCAGATCTCAAAATTTTTTCTGAACTGGTCAAATGATTCCTAAAACAGCCAAATAAAAACTGCTTTTATGTTTTAAGCATGATATTATGTAATTTTATGTATGTAATTAGCTTTTTGCAAGAACAAATGGCACACCTCACAGCAGCATGGTGTCCATCGAAACGCAAGCAGCATGGAAACGAGCAACTAAGTCCGTTTGTGAAGTCACTACGTCTGGATAGACCAATTATTTGACAATACCCCATAGGAGAACACCCAACGGTATGAGATCTGACAAGCGTGGTGACTATAGAACCGGACCCCACGTTTGATCCACTTGACGAAGATTGCCATTTTCAGCCAATCACGCTTAGGAATACAGAAATGCGTTGGAGGCCCATCATGAACCCTCATTCATCAGCATTTAACATATTTTCTCGTAAACTATGCATGATACAGGTATTCTTAGGGCATTTGTTATGTACTACGAACGAGAAATCTGGCTGTGCAGAGTTTGGTCGCTATTTTTGGCATACCATGTATTCAATTTAAATTACATTCGCCAATTCAAATTCACTATTCACTTTAAAGAGGGAGTGAATATTAACGTCTCTCTACTTAACTAATCGAGGGCTTTTGGCGACGGTCCTCGTTATTTTGAACCAAGCTATTAGATGAAAGCCTCGTTTATGAAATTTAATGAGCCTCCTTTAGCTGAGTACACATCATTTTGTCTTAAGGGAATACAGCTAAAGAAAAGGTAATCAAAATAAGGAGTGCGTTAAGCACTTTTTGAAACGAATACAATATTTATAATACCTTTAAATAATTCCTTTGTTATATTTAGTCTAGATCGGAAATACGAACTGAGGTCCTTTGTAGGGAGTCTTAAAGAATTAACAAATCCAGACCAAAGTTCTTGTATTCCCAAATTGTTACTGGATAATACTTAAATATTTCGAAAGTTTGAATCCTACTTAAAATACAGCTCCGATAATTAAATAGCATTATTCTTCTGTTATAACTACTCTGGATTAAAGTCAGAATATTTATCCGAAAATCTTCCTTAGGGCTTTGAGTTATCAAAGGAGATTTTATTTTCCTTTTGCATCTGCTTAAATATTTCTCATTTAAATTCAATGCACATTGGTACAAAATTTGGTAATATTTCATGGAATATCTAATTTTATCAAAATGATCTTTTAGACGTTGGAAGAAATTGAATATTCGGTACAGTTCGAAAGTTAAAACAATTTTTATACCATTTTTTATTGATAAGAATTGCCACGCTTAGTAATTAGAACTATATTTTATTTTTATAATTTCGTTAATTATGTGTAGGGTTATTTACTCACGTTGTAAATACATCTATCAAAACTTTAGAAGCTTCCATTCTAAGATTTTTAAGACTACGTTTGGAACTATGATTTTGAAAATATGTATAAATGAATAAATTCTTTGGTATTTAGTGTTTTCTGAATTAGAATATAAATATAAAATTGTTTTAAGAATGTTATATTATAAAAAAATTACTTAAGTGTCATATTTTTTTTCCTTTTTTTTTCTTTGCAAAAAATTAAGAAATAGTAACATATTTTCAAAACATTTTCCTTTTCTCGAAAACTCTTCTATGATAATAAAATGTTGCTTATATATGCAGGTAAGACTTCTCTTCAGAGATTGGTCTGTAATTCTAGAACAACTCACACTATTTTCAGTGTTAATATTAATTGAAATAATAACCGATATTTTTTGTTGAAATTTCTCTGTTCTGATTCATTAAAATATGAATAAACCATCTTCTAAATAATATATTTTGAAAATCCTAGTTCATGCTCTGTACAGAATCCTCAGATATATTTATCAAAATATTATTGATATAGAAAAATACTTTCCATAAAAAGAGACTGTTTTTAAGGTCCTTCCTTCATTTTTTGCCAAAAAATTTTACTTGAAATAATATTTAGAACAATTTAATATGTTTTTTTTACGTTAGGTTAATCTAAATATCAAAAAATACATATATTTATATATTCATTGATAGGATATTTCAAAACCACGTTCCGAACGTAGTCGAATACCTTAAAGCTCTCAATTCAGCTGAAATTTACTATACACGGTTGTTATGGATGACAATACAATAATTTTTTTATTTTAATTACTAAAGATTAATTGATTATCATCAGTGCGTCTCATACTTTCAATATTTGCGACCTCATATTCAATCATAATTTTCATCGCCCCTCCATTTATACAATGTATTGAATAATAATATACTTTGGCGCAAAAGCTACAATACGATTTTAATCTCTTAAGTGCCACCGGCGTAAATAAATGTCTCGCATAGCGAGTGCATTAATTGTCCAGGGCGTATATATATTTTTTTACAAAGTTCGACCTTTCTGTGCACTGCTATCCATAAAATTATTCCGAAGGCTTTGGAATGGAAAAACGGAGGCAGTGTTTGCGACAGATTTACTTATTTCATAGGATTTGCTTATATATTACTTTTCTGGTATTAAATCTTCTTCCAGTTATTAAATCTAATGCAAAAGTGAATGGCTCACCTTGATTACGATTTAACACCATTAATTAGTAAGTTACAATATTATTATGTTAAAATAATTTAATAAATATGCAGTATGCTTCTTAAATTGCCTTTACTAAAAATACCCATATATATAACATGTTGATCTACTGCAACATTATTTTTTAAAATATATTCTGCCGTTGAATAGGGTTAAATAGGGCTCCTAGGAAGCACCTTATGGTTTTATAGGTTCTGTGAATGTATAGTTTGTTAAAAATTCCTTTTTTAATGTATATGCAACTGAAGAAGCCATAAAAAAGGTACTAGACATGATGAACGAGATGTGACTTATAAAAATTATGGAGTTTGATGCTTAAGCTTTTTAAAGCTTGCAGAGTAAAACGTATGTAAAAGTAAAAACTTGAATCTATTTTTCTAAGAAAATATAATTTCTGAATAATTTTAACAACCCAAAACATGATTTTTCAAAAGATTACAGATTACTATGAAATTTGAATTCTAATTATTACATGATTTGAGTAAGGCCGCAGTTGCCCAGTGATTATGGTCATAAACTTTTGGCCACAGTGTTTGAGGGGTTTGGTGTCACTGAAGAAATGCCGTGTAGAGACAGTCAATGCACGCTTAATCCATCAATTTTCAATGCACTTCCTTTTTTCTGGTGCCTGCTATAGTTTCGTGCTCGTGGCTTGACCAAGATCCTAAAGGACAATGACTGTCACCGATAGCCGTTGGGTTGCCTTGGGGCGTTAACAAAATTCTGACTCCATATGACGTAATTTTGAATACTATGAATTAAAAATTCAGCTTTCAGAACAAAAAAAAAATATTTATTTATTTGTCTTCGTATATATTCAGCACTAACATGAAAATTAGCACAATGTAACCATACCCGTAACTGTCGGTCGAAAAAAATAGAATGTTAAACACAGTCATTGTACTCTAAGAAAGTGCTTCTCAAACTTTCAATATTTGCAACCGAATTTTTACACAATAATAATTTTCTTGGTGCCACCACCATACAATAAAAATATATTTAATTCAATAATACTTTTACACTAAAGTTACGATACGCGACTTTAATTATAAACTGTACAGATTATCAAGATAAATATGAAATTTTGCATATAACTTTGTGTATGACAAGCTCATGGGGTCATTAATAATTATTAAATTTGTTCTTTACTTAGTATTGAAGAATTAAGGATTAAATACATTATGCCGTTTGATTGATTACTAGAAAAAATATATCATTGTACATGTATATTTTTTATTATCTCAGAATGTATTTTGTTTCGACTCCTTTCAGTAGATTATTATTTTTTATTTTTGATATATGCTTGTGCTCCCCCCCCCTGGTAGAATTACCACGCCCCTGTAGGGGGAGGGGGTTGCTCCACTGTTTGAGAAACGCTGCTTTAAATGAATATTACTGCATTCGAATCATATGACTTTTAGAGGTACAATGCGATTTTTTTTGGCGCTTAGATCGGATGCACACTGCGATGCTGCGTGCATATAGTTTGGTTTGTATCTCAGAGATGAAATGTAATGGATTTTAAAATGAAATGTGGACATGTAATATTCATAAACCCCATCATGCGATGAACTGTGAAAGAATGCAGACAAATATTTTTCTACTTTCTGGGTATATGTATTTTCAATTTTTTCTCCTTGTATCAAAAACTAACTGGAAAGATGAAGAAAATCAACTCTGATTTCTGAATAAATATTGCACTGTAGGTGCTGGAGGCTATGCAGGATCCTGAGAACTCTGTTCTCTCCCTTCAGCCCCTCTCAACCTGCAAGTAAAAACATGACCCTATTTCCGCGAATGCATATTTTCTTCATAAAAACCTTTCTTTGAGAAAGTGCTGTGTTGTATTCAGGTGGAAAATAAATTAAACTATATATGGCTGGTGCAAAGTGTGGTGTTTCTTTTCAGTTAGAAGTATGATAATACTTTTCACACGCATACAAGGAGATCTGAGTTGTACTAAGTTCATACTTTCAGTAATATATATGAAAATCTTAATGAGGAAATATTTTTCCATTTTTTAAAGTATAATTTGATATCAGGTTGTTTATGTTCACCACGATGGGTGATAACATTATAATATGGCAACCTTGATATCTTTATCGTGTGGTAAGGTGGTTGCAATGTGAAGACATGTATTATACATATTTTTATTGTTTTTCTCCGCAGTAAACTTATTACTTTCAGACGATTTTAGTTTGATTTCTGTAAAACTATAACCGTTTTCATTGGAATAATTCTTCAAACTACTGTTTCAGTCTTCTGTTGTATTTTGCGCCATTTTCGATATGAATACTTCTGATATCATTGGTGAGTACCAGGCTATTTTTTATTAAAGAATATGATGACTGTGGTTTTAATTACATCTGCAATTTATGCATTTCCACATTATTTCACTTTTAAATAATGCATTTTTTAACGTTCTTTGTTCGATGAAATTCATTGAAAGTACTCGAAGTATTTGTAATGTTTTGGAAGTTATCAGCAATTATTAGTTTATACTCATTTCTGATTAATTTTAATTCATATATATAATATTTAATTATTTTATGCACAATAAAATATTATAATGTTGTACAATTATTATTATATTATAAAAATATTGTTATAAATAATAACTATTATATTATTATTATTCTATTATAAAAATATTGTTATAAATAATAACTATTATATTATTATTATTATATTATAAAAATATTGTTATAAATAATAACTATTATATTATTATTATTATATTATAAAATTATCATTATAAAAATAATTACAATTATAAAAATAATAATTATTATCTAATATTATAACGATTATATTATAAAATTTTTATTATAAATGATATTTATTATTATTATACAATTATTGTTATTATTATTATTATTATATAATTTTTGTTCATATTATTAATATTATTATTATTATTATTGAACACTTATTGTAATGTTGCACTGCTGGCCACACAACATGCAACAACCTGAAGGAAGCATGCAAAATTATGTGAAATTTGGATCATGATTTGGTGGTGATGAAATATGCAAATTATTAGTATTATAGCACAGACGCACATCACGGGCGACCTTAGCGCCACCAACAAGCGCTATCAAAGGGGAGAACAAATTGGAGATTTAAACAATTGGCGGCAACTATTTTTCCGTGCGTTTTTTTCTTTTCTTGTTCTTTTGCGTAAGCGTTTTACCATGATTCGTGGAAGACATCGAGCGTCTTTTGATTAATTTTTTTGAATTCGACCGAGGAAGAATAATAGCTTATAGGGATTGTGGATTACCTTTCAGAGAAATCGGGCAATGTGTTGGACGAGACCAAGAAACTATGATACAGATCTGTCATCGCTGGATGCAGGAAAAAATGATGCACCAATGGGGCTGATCGCACCCACCTCGTTGTACCACTGCCTGTGATGATAGGTAGATTGTGCCCATGAAAGTGATGGATCCCTCAACCCATCACGAACTACAGCACAGCAAATTCAGACTTTTACGCATCATTTATGCATCATTCGGTGTTAGCTCGTACCATCCGACCCAGTTTGCAGCAGAGTGGAATGTTCGTAAGGTGCCCGTTTCTTCGTTTACCCTTGACTGGAAACTACAGTCGTTTGTGCCGCCAATGGTGTGATGAACGGTGGACATAGACAACGTAAAGGAAACGGCATTGTGTTTACTGGCGAATCCCACTTCTGCCTGCACGTCACGTTGGTGGGATTGGAATGTGGAGACACCGTGGTAAGAGGCGACTGGACTGTTGCACTGAGCATCACCGCACTGATCCTGCACCCGGTACCATGGTTTTGGGGTGGTATAGAATCTCGCTGATGGACCCCTCTTGTACGTTTTGTTGGTACACTGAATAACAGCCAGCTCTACGTCCCTGATGCGTTGGAGCCCGAGGTTCTCTCGTTCATTTAGTGTTTGCCATCAGTCACGTTCTAACAGGATAATGCCTCTCCCCACATGCCTCGCAATGTTCGATAGTTTTTCTTTACCCATCCGATTAAATGCATCCTTGACCTGCTGGGTTTCCCCATCTATCGTAAATCTAAAACGTGTGGTCCACGCTTGCACAACGATTGGCTAGAGCAAATGGCATCTGCTGCTTCACCAGATCAACTTTGGCAATATCTGGAAACCGTATGGACTGCATACCGCAAGGGGACATCCAAATCCTCTTTGATTCTATGCCGAGTTGTGTAGCAGAGGTTATAGCCAACAATTGAGGCCACTGACTATTGATGTTGTAATCATCCACGCGTCATAAGAGACTGTAATTTTAATTGTTTGATCTTTGTACAGCATTTTAGCTGAGAAATAAGTTTCACTGCGATGTCTCTGGTTCTTCTTGGTGCTTCATTTTGTGTGGCCAGTAGTGTATATTGGTATTAATGATTGTTTGATATTGGTTTTTTTTCAATGTATTCGTATATTCTTTATTTGAAATATATTTCAAATCAGTTCCATAAAATTATTTTCCTGATGATTTGTTACAGCTGGCCCACCCTCTTGGATTCCATTTTACATGACAATAAGCGCTACTTGGCGCGTAATACTGCGACATCAAATTGGTTCCAATTTTAATTAGTTTTTTTTATGTATAAAATAATTAAAAATAAGTTTACAACCTTACTGCCAGTGACTTTAAATACAATTTCTATATCAGAAATGCAGGCATTTAAATATGATGCCATTCAGCTAAAATACACAGCGTGGAAAAATATTATTACACTTTGAAAAATTAATTAAAAATAAACAAAGATTTTTTCAAATACAGATTTTATGTTCCATTCATGAAACATCTTCTACTCTACGAAATGCAAACTAGATGTCTCAAAGTAACCGTTTTTCCACATTATCGGTTTAAAATTTCATCACTGTAGAAAAAAGCATAAGTTGTAGCATGGTTTTCCGAATTTTAATCTATAACAAATGTATAGAGTTTAAATGGAGCGCCACCACATTTTAGAGAAAATTTCCCTGGGCAACGGAGTAAAAGGGAGCTATAGCACGGGGAATACCTAGATCTTTGGACATAATACCTTCTGACTTCTTCTAGGAATACGTGAAAAACATTGTTTACCAATGTTGCATTAGTGACACTGATGAAATGAAAAAATTAAATTACAGTCGCAGGTCATATTGTTAATCTTGCAATGCTTCATAGAAAATGATTAGAAATCCCATATAGACTCGATAGGCTGTGGCAACTAATGTTGCTTTCAATAATAATAATAATAATAATAATAATAATAATGAATGAATGATTTAACTTGTAACTGTTTAAGAATAGTCGGTAACCACTATAACGATAATGTTAAATTGAACATTTTTATGTACCTTTTCTCAGAAACTGTAAATATAAAATTTCAAATTTTTTTCTGTATATTAATTATATTTTTATATTTATACTGAAATGAGATTTTTCATATATATTGTTTCAGTTTTTACAAAAACGTGCGAAGTAAAAGTATCATTAGGAATTTTTTGTAAATTGTCATTTTTTTTCGTACGATATCTGCGATATTTTAGGAATAATCCAAAACTCTCACTGTACTATATGAAGTTACATATCAGTAATATGCAGTAAAAATTGCATGTGCATTCACACAGTAGTTTCTTAGGAAAAGGTACACGCAGTTTCGAAAAAAGATCATTTTTAAAAAAAATTGCTTTTTTAATCTAAATTTTCACATTATTACAAAAATTACGACTTACAATATGTGTTTGTCCCATTTTATTAAACATTAGGTTCTTTATTTATTCTACGCCATTTTGTTTCCTATTTTACTTAAATTGCTCAAAAAATACATACATAGCATTTCTCAGTTTTTGTCTAATGAGATATTTTGTAACATTTACAGGAATTTTTTAAAATTCTTTATCAATCTTTGAACAATTTTCAACATTGATGCATTACCACATCAAAGTTGACCATAAAACAACTTAAATATAATGCGAAAATGTATCAATATGGTTTTAATTTGCATTTGGAAATACATGATTATACTACATTTCAAAAGTTTTCATTAGGATTTTGTACGTTGACATACAAACTCAATTTCTAAAACTTTTAAAATTCAAAAGATTTTCTAAACTGGACAAATGATTTCTAAAACATCCAAAATAAAACTGTTTTTATGTTTTTAAACATGACATTTATGTATGTAACCAGCTTCTAGCAACTACAAATGACATTGCACATCTGAATTATCTATAGGTATCTTTCATTCATAAATTTTTGAATATTCAAACTTAAAAACATGTCTGTACCATAAAGAAACATTTATATTTATATTGAAGTGAGATTTTTCACAAATATATTGTTTACTTTTTCCAAAAACAAACTATTAATCATCACTAAATTTACTCAAAGTTGCCACTTTTTGTCACTACATGTGCTCTTTAGATAAATGTTTTTGTAATATTTCAAGTTCCATTTCAGTATTCGCAAGTATACTTAAGGAATATATAACGTAATCTTGCAGTGTCTTCACATACAAAAAATTAGAAAAATTTTATTTTTTAAACACAATCTTAAAAATATAATTTTTAGGAAAAAGTAATTTTTGTATGCAATTTTACCTCATCAAATATCCTCTGCCCTATTTCTGCCATTTTTTTAAAAAAAATATTATCTCCTTGCTTTATTTTTATTCTTTTTTCTTTTTGGATTGTGAAAAAAATGTGCTCATATTGTCTTCATTAGACTATCCATATCAGACATCTCATGTTTTAAACATATTCAATAGGGTTCCTCCTTTGCGTGCATTCTTAAATTTTGATACGTATTATATTTGCATTGATTTTTTAAAACTTTAATTAAATAAGCCGCATCAGAAAATAAAGTTAAAATCCTTCAATACATATATTCTTTTCTTCAAAGAAACTCACTAATGTGAAAATTTTCACTTTTATTATGTTTTAACTTATTATTCTATAGAAATACTTCATTAAATTCTACAAGTATCCAAATACGCGCTCTAAAACTGATGAACATACTACAGTTAGTCTACTGTTATTGTGTGTTATGGCGTATGAATAAATAAAACCATTTGAGGCTCTGAATAGGAACTCCTTTAGTTTAAAGGACGGTGTTTATTTGTTATCTGTCAAAGTGCAATCGTTCGAGTTGATTATTTTAGAAAGATCATTTTGGCATACTTCTATTTCATAAAATAGTAAATATGTTCTATGAATGAAAAGATCATGAGTTGGAGATTTTAGAAATATCAAAATTTTAAAATGGATAATCTGAAGATTTTAGCTACGCGCTAATAGTAGATCTTGAAATCATATTCTAGGATGTACAATCATTTTGTGCTTTTCATTTTGGCACTGCAATATTTTAAAAAAAAAATCCTATGTTGTGGGATTTCATAAATAATTTTCCAGATCTGAGATAATAACTTTTCCTCGTTATCTTTTTAATATAAGACTTAAGCACCACTAAAATTTGTCTGTTTTCATCTTCTGAAAAATCCGAGATAACTATTATCAGAAACCATCTGTGCCATCTGGTGCCATAACTATTATCAGAAACCATCATATTACATAGCTGAAAAACCTTTGGGAACAATTTTAAACGATTTTGGGAGTTTTTGTAGTTTTCTGAATTTTAGGCTTTTCAAAAAGTCTAGACATAACATCTCCACACTTAAATTTCAGCCTAAAAAAGCAGCAAAATAAGAAATAATGCATAGAAATCAGACATTGAATTCATATGTCAAAGAAAATAAGTCTGTGTTTGAGATGCGATTCATTGGATGATATCGTAGAAGTATTTCATATCAAAGTATTTTCTTGCACTGAAAGCTATAAATCATTTCACGAGGAATATACCATCCAAGAAAAATTTATAATCCATACCTCATATATTTTATAAAGTTCCAAAATTAGCCATATAGTGTTTGTTTTGTTTTGTACAAGGAAATGGAAAACTTTAAAATATCTTTTATTATTTGTATTTTTATCAAATGAGAATAATATTTGTAATAAATTAGGTCGTCTTTTTCTGTCTTTTAAATAGGGCTGCGGTTATATTTTCCAGATTAAAACCTATTGCATTCCCCGGGAGCTGGTATCTCTTTTTAGTATGGCGCCATTTTGGTGAATATCCCTAACACCGCAAAGTAAGCATTTGCTCAGTTCCTTCAAAGGGAGCACCTGAACTCTGACGATATTAAGTGTACGAGATTTTTATTTTCCTGACATCAAGCCCAAAACGGTACTCAAGATCTTCTTCATAGCAACTTCTATACAGCATGGACGCTCTTGATTTTTTTGCTTTATGAAATCCTCTCCTACTTACGGGATCAAATTCTCAATAATGAGCGTAAAAGTTAAATGAATCTAATTCACTGCTACCCACCATACGCCTCTATATTATTATAATTTCAGTTCGAAAAGACATGGAAATTTTCTATTAGATTTCGAAGTAAAGTATTATTATAAAATTATCAAATTTAAAACACCTAGGAGGATGTAGGTGAATAAAACCGTTTAAAACCAAAACCGGTTAGAGCTTTGTTAAATACCGCAATAAAACGATGAACTTTACAGAAAATGAAAGTTGAATTATGACTATTTTCCATGTTAATGATTATATTTTCTATTTATTCATTAAATATATACATACATTGTAATTTAATTCAATGGATACGCAATGTAAAGTTAGCGATGCTTAAAAAGTAAATAAAAGTATTATAGCGAAGAAATTGGATATATTAAGCGTTACAATAAATTTAAAGATGTTCACAGATAGTGAGAGTTTTTTAGATGTTTTATAATTTCTGTACTAACATACGTTCGTCCATGAATTATGATATTTAGATGTATTAGTTTTGCTTAAATATTATTTAATAAAAAAACTGATTTAAAAGTTATGTTTTATGTTACTTCTGTTTCTTACGTACTATCACAACCATTTTTCAATAGAACTGGTCACTGGACGTCACTGGGCATATGGATCAGGAAGCAATTTTTCATCCTATGTCAGAATAAGGTTTTGGATACCTGACAAGTTGGAAAGTCCTGGTAGAGAGAGAAGGAAGTGCATTGTTTTCTATTACTAGCTGCTGGCCTAGCTCCCGCAAAAGTTGTCTTCTTCATAGACTCTCAAGCTGCAATTTTAACTTTAAGCAGCAGTACACCGACTGTCTTAACACAATTCCGTGTCGAACTAATGTTGCAGACCTAATCTCATATGTCTGGAACTTTGACCTTAAAGTGGGTCCCAAGTCATGTTGGGATACCCGGCAATGAGAGGGCCGACCAAAAAGCCAAGCATTGAGTCGAGTCGTCTCAACCGGAAGTCCTCGTGAATCCGATTCAAGCAAAGAACATTATTTCTACATTCTTCGACAAATATACACCCGTTGCCCAAACACCCAAGAAACCTGGAAAGCCTTGGGAAACTCTGGCCAATGTGAGTCCAGTCTCAAGGCACCTGGAGAGAGCCGAGGCTGTTTCCCGCTTTCGCCTAACCACCGGACACTGGCTGCTGACGAGGCATGCCCACTCTGCGGCCATGCGAGAATGGATGGCGACTACCTACTCCAATGCACTGGACTCGATGAATACCTGACTGACGACATCGTCAATCGGTACTGGGAAGCTCGGCGTCAAATGGTCAAGAAGCCAAGCTAGGGCGTTGGATAAATAGTATTGCTTGATGAGTAGTGTAATATTCCCCAAGATCAGATTGATAATTTGATACTCAGCATGCGTAGGCGTTGTAAAGCCTGTATTGCATCGTTCGGGAGACATACTCCGTATTAACCATCATACTAACAATGTTATACTGTTTTTTGTAAATAGGCTCTTTTTTGAAATTTGCTCCAGGGAGTAAAAATCGCAATTTTTATTAATTATGTCAAACATATAGCATCTTTTTTGCTCTGTACCTTTTGTTTAATAAATAGACTTTACAAATAAGTCAAATTTGTTTTGCTTCTGTCTCTTTCTTTGCCTGAACTTCATTATCCCTAATTTATGGACATGAGTGTATTTATTATTACGTATTATTTTCCATACAGCAGTTTTCGAGTGAGGAAGTGAGAGAATATTATCGTTGCACTGTTTAGTTTCACGAGGGCTTTCGGCAATAGACCTCGTAATTTTGAACCATGGTCAAGTGTGGCCACAATAGCCAAGTGGTCAAGGTATCGGACCATGGCAGGCATGTCGTGAGTTCGAGCCCAGTACCACTAAAGACCCGCCGTGTAGGGGAGCGATGCACGTTAAATCGGTAGAGAGCTCAAACGTCCTCCCGTTGGTCTGCTGTAGTAGTTAGGAGAGGAGGGTGCAGTTCAGGTGTCGTGCTCGTCATTTTAACATGTTTCAAAATCACGAGGTCCGTCGCCAAAATTCATCTCGTAGCTTAACAGAGCGACGTTAATATTCCCTCACTCACCATGGTTAAGAGACGAAGAAAGAACCTGAGCTTACACCCCCTCTCCTAACGACCACACCACACCAACGGGTGGACGTTTGAGCACTCGACAGATTTAACGTGCATTTCACCCCTACATGGCAGGTCTTCAGTGGTACTGGGCTTGAATACCTTGACCACTTGGCTACCGCGTTCTACAGCAGTTTTCAAACATGTACTCTCAAAACACTTCGTCATATTTATTTTAAGTAGTTGCAATTTTATTCAACCTCTGCAATAGAGTTGTGATAGTACTAAGTACCGTATGTTTCTATTTTTTTACATAATGAATCATTAATAGTAACGTTTCGCTATTTTTATTTTTATTTTAAATAATTTTTAAATAACAAATAATATGAAAAAAATAAAGTCAATTCCTACTTAGATTAACAAAAAAAATTAATTTCATTTACTTTTTATTAAATAGTTACAATTAATATAAGTATGCATATGCATATGACAGAATCACATTATTAAGTGGCAATTAATTTTTATTAATTTTCTTTCAAATCAATCGCATGTATAAAGTTTCATTTCAACTAAATGCTCTGAAACGTGAGGAAAATAAAATCTTTTAAAGTTTTGACCCCAAGTCGATAAAATTGAGGCTGTACCTGTAATTATTTAAATAATTAATTTTAGGCAATTAATTTTAATTAATTATAATTAAATTATATCTCGTATTGTTACCCAAAACAATAGTGTAGAGAATATTTCAGAAAAATTGAGCGCTTTAAAATGTGTGAGAAAAAAACCTATTCAAGTTTTGACACAACTCACCAAAAATGATGTCAACGTGGCTGTATTTGTAATTCTTTGAATAATTAGTTTTAATCAATTAATTTTTATTAATTATGAATAAATTACTGTATCGCCATCTTAAGTTGTCGTGTATATAAAATTTCAGCTTAATCGAGTTCTCTAAAATGCATATTATTCACGATTGAAAATTTGATCAAGATAAATATATGTATATATAAATATAGAGAAAGTGTGAACAAAAATAGTAGGAATTAAAAAAGGAATTTTAAAATAATAGGAAACTTTTTGGCTTAATTTTTCTTTATTTACTTAGACTTATAAATGCTACATTTAAGTAAGATTTTATTGTATATTTAAAGTAAAAGCGTAATTACTTTTTATATTAAATTTTTGAAAAAAATCCAGTAAAAACCGGATTTTTGTACAGAATAAAAAAAACAACAACCGAAAACTGCTGTGAAATTTTACCAGGTTTTTGCAAACGCTACTAGAAAGAGACTTATGGATTGAAAGCATCTATTAAACAAGTAATATAAAAAAAAATTAAATCAGTTGCTACTTTGGTCAACAAAGATAAATATTTCATTTTATTTACTTTTTGCTAAATACTTACAATTAACAATAAATATGTACATACACATGACAGAATCACAATATTATGTGGCAAAACAGAAAGTGATTTTACTGGAAATTTCCCATTTTCTATTTTATGTATGGTGTTGGACTATGTTTTGTTTGTTTATAATTTTTTATTCATTCATAAATCACATTCTCAAAAATTAGGCCATTCCAGGTAGGATTCGCACCCACAGCCCTTGGATCAGAAGTCCATATGCGCTATCCATTGCGTTACAGGACGCAACGAGCAATTTTCCTTTTTAAATATGGTGTTGGAATATTATTTTTGTTTGTTACTATTTATTCATTAATTACATTTAATAAATTAATATTGCATATAAACTGCATTAACATCATCATCCGCTACAAGTTGACAAAAATGTATTTGAACTTGAGTGGATAAACAAAAAATATTTTATTAAGGATTGAAAATTTAAACAATATATATATATATAGAGAGAGAGAGAAGAGTGAACTTATGAGCTGGAAAAAAAAGCTTAGCTTGGCTGCATTCGCTTCTAATTTATGGTCTGGCGATTAAATAGCATTGCACCACACGCGATATATGTTACCTATTAAAAAAAGAAACAAATATTTGATCTACACCAGCAACTTGAAGTAGTTCTATTAAGGACACTTTGCTGGATATAATATCTATTTATTTACAAAAAAAAATGTAATTGTTCAAATAATAAAATACATTTTGTGTACGTTCACCTTTACTTTAAATAAGAATGGGGGAGGGGGGTTACCCTCGATCTCTCGGACGGTGGACCCAGACTTATTGCACAGAATTGGCATCATTTTTGTCCTCTTGGCAATCATATTGGCGACCAGTTTTTTTTTACTTGACGACCCTGTATAGGCTTCAGTTAATTAACGGAGAAATCTATAACATGCATTAATGACGTAAGTGAATTTGTCGAGAAAGCCTTTAGAGGTATGTGTGTGTGGGGGGGGGGGTTGCCCTAGGGCAATCGTTCTTGACACGCTCCTATTAATTTAAATTCAACTCTTTTCTCGATTCTTTTTTACTAATTACACTTTGTGTATAAATAAATTTTATACGACATCATGAAACACTTTCTTTTATATGGAGAAGTATACAATTTTGCTTTCGATTTTATAAATCTGTTTAAAACATGCTCTACAAGTTTTTAATCCAACGTAGTTAACTGTTACAAGTTCAGATCAAACATATCATTAAAGATTCACTTTTAAGCGTGAAATGTGATTTGATTCTATTATACATTGCTTTGAAAATTTTTCTAACGATAGTTAAATTTATATTATCCAATAGAGTGTTTATTAAAATATAGGCAAATAAAATATTTATATACTTAAAAATGTACTTGAATTTATATTCGAAGCGAATTCTTCTTAAATTTAAGAAAGAATTTTCTTAAATATCCACTAGCCTTAATTGGTTTATCCATTTAAGTCTCTTTGCCTATTCATTGCTTAATAATTAACGTCACGAGGACTACTTGCAAAGGGCCTTGCAATTAAAAGCCTTGATCAAGTGACGAGAATGACACTTAAGTTAGTACATCACTCTCCGAATTTCCACGCTCCACCGATGTCAAGACTTTGGTTCTCGACAATTTTTCTGATTGTGGCAGTTTAACGGTTATGATCACGAAATCGTTACTGTACTGTCACGGGTTTGAAAAGAACGAATGAAGACCCACCGTGTAGAGGAGACAGTTTCACATTAAATCTGTTTAAAAGTTCCAGCTGAGGTGTCGGGCTCGTAACCTGACCATGAGTTAAAGTTGCTAGAATCGTTGCCAATAGCTCAAATAAAGTATGTCCTCGTAGACGTCGCGGTTTATCTTTGCTTCCCGTATTTTTTGGGGCTGCTGTATCATAGTCGTTATGGTTGCGAATCCATGGCCCTGCAGGGGTTCAAATCCATGCGCTACTAAAGGCACACCATGTAGAGGGGGATTTTTCACGTTGAATCTGTGCATTTTTAATTCTCTGCAATTGGTGTAGGGAAGAGGGAATGGAGAGGGAAAATTGCCAGCTGAGGTGCCGTCCTCGTCACTTGGCCAAGGCTGAAAATTACCAGATCTTTATAGTGTAGCATTAAAATAACTTACTCGACAGATCTAATGTGCTTCACTGGCGGGTTTTTTAATCATCAGGGCTCGAACTCATGATACACCAACACCCTCTACGAGTTTACGATCAAACCACCAGATTAAGTTTAAATTAGTTTAATGGCTATTAAATCTCTCTCTCTCTCTCTCTCTCTCTTAACCGCTGACATTGGTTATTGCTGTAAAATCCAGCATATAATGCTCATCTATACATTCAGGCTGCAGTTTTATAATTTTAGCTTTATTCACCGCATAACGCACCCTCCCCCCTTTTTTTCCCTCGGAGAACCTTAAATATACATGTGAAATGCTCTTTTTTATGTCATTTATTTAAGGTGTTACCTCAAGCTTCTGAAAAATAATACACTTTCAGAACTGTATATTCCTCTAAATTCATGAGGTATGCCATTTCTTTTTATATAGAGAGTACTTCGATTTACGTAGATGTCTAATTTTCTTACGCCCATCTCCCTTTTTTTTAATTTTTAAAGCTCTCATATTTGTGCCTGGCGTATAGTGAGCACTCTCAAATTTCAATCTTATTTTTTGTATTCAAAGTGCGCGATATACGCCGGATTTTACAGTACAAGACTTAGATTATTACAAAATCTATCAAGAATCCAATACCTAACAGAGGAGAACAAAAAAAAAATAAAATATTCTATAAATTTGCGAATTTATTCTTTGGAAATGTATTCAAGCTAGTGAAAAGTATTGTTCGGGAAGTTATTACATTAAATAGAAATAAATGAATTTCCTCGAGGAATTGACATTCAAACTGAGAGAAAGCAAGACTGCTATTTTTAGGAAGCATAGCAACAAACAATTGTTGTCCTGAAAAGCCGAAAAGAAAAGAAGAAGCATTTGTTTTCACGTTCTTTGTCTGCTGCCTGTCTTCGTTTTATGCTGATGGTTTTAACGGTCCATCTGTCAATATGTGATATCCATTTTAAAGATTTACGACCGTAAAATATGAAAATCTCACAAGCAAACAAACGCGGTTTTCCCAAGTCATCGATTCATCATCATTTTGTCAAATAGACCTGTATGAAAGAACACAGCAAAGAGTAACATAGCAAAGAAGTGATCAATGAAAATTTGACCAAAAGTTTGCATAAATATCGTAAATTCTACAAGGAAAAAAAAACAACTTTTGTTTCAAATTCTGAGTTATTCTGTTTATTTCAGGAAATGAACTCATGCATAAGCCGTAAGAAACATGCACCGTCAGAAGTTCTCACCTTACTTTCATATGTCGAGAACCAGGAACCCGCTACCTGCACTTCAATATAATCAAGAAATCGAACTTTAAAGCAGCGGTGGCTTAACGGCCTGTGCTGCCATCACGTTAGATGGCCTCACACACCTCCTGTCTGTGAAAGAGAAACTGTGACTGCTGTGAGATAAAGAGGTGAGGTCTTTGAACTGTATGATCACCTTTTTAAGGGGGACTGTTGGCCCTGATTTTAATGGATGACAGCATGAAGCCACATTGACTTCATCTGGTCAACGAATTTCTGAGAAAAGTAGGATTATCACTCGATGGATTGGCAAGTTAGTTTTCCAGACCTCATACCTGTAGAGCTAAGGTGTGAAACTCAAAGTTTAACTTTTGGTATACCGCAAAAAAAAATCAATATTCATAGAAACGTCGGTTTATTTCGAATAATACATTATAATAAACACAAATAAAAGAAGAAAATTTAATGTTTGAGTACTGACACTTGACATCTTTTTTACTATCTTTCCTATTTTGGGAGGAATTTTAATGTTCTTTTATTACGTATTATAGTGTACAGATATATTGGCTGGGCCCCCAAAATATTCATTATGGGCCGTGAGTTTAGCAACCTTTCTGTAGAGCGTGCCTTGGACTTTCTAAAGAGGAAAATTACAACTCCCAACCCACTCCGAGAACCATCCAAGGTCTGAAAACATAGTTTCTGAACGAGTGGGATTAATTGACGCAGGAACTCACAAATTTCCGTATTTTTGGTATAAAATCACAGTGCGAGGCATGTATATTTGTAAAAAGGGGGCCATAACTCCTATTAACCTATTGTTATTGTTCTATTCCGTAATTGCTGTTTCATACTCTCCGTCTTCAAATACTGTTCCGGTCATACGTGTAAATTTTAACTGTGGATTGATTATTTTTTTTGTATTATTTCAACCCTATGTG
This sequence comes from Trichonephila clavata, assembly GCA_019973975.1. Lineage (NCBI taxonomy): Eukaryota > Metazoa > Arthropoda > Arachnida > Araneae > Nephilidae > Trichonephila > Trichonephila clavata. The sequence continues at coordinate 13,269 of BMAO01012139.1, read as the reverse complement.
CAAACCTAATTTCACATTAAAATCTGTTAAACAATTCCAGAGATAGTCGACCAAATATGAAAATTCCCACACTTTTTAACACCAATGTATGGATTAAGCCGTCTATTATACATTTTCTTGCTATAAAACGTACTTATCAAACAATTTTTCTTTAAATTGTGGTAATACAAAACTAAAACACTTCCATTTCACAATACGAGTTATTTTAGCTGCATTAGTAAATATTCTAAAGACAGTTCCGTTATTAAGGATTCTGAGTTATTACGAAGTACGTATCCACGATCCCACACAAAATGTTTATCTTGAGGATGGATAGAGAGAGAGAAAAGATTGAATTCCTTATCGAAGCTAATCAAAGCGGAATGAGAATTCGGCGAATAGAGTTTCCTTCTGCACGGAAACAATACACACTCATCTCTGAAAGGGAGAAATTACTATTTCTGTTATGTTACCTGAAGGGTCGCATTCTTAATATCCGCACAGTTATTGCATTATTATTACTGTTATTTATACAACAATCCATACTCGATGCCAAAGATTCATTTATGTTACGGATTTCTTTCGCAGTTTGTCTTTTCCTTCGGTTTCGCAAAGAAAGAAAACTAACGATGAAAAAACCTTATAATAAATAATCATGCAATAAATGATATAATAATCATCTATAATAATCATACAATAAACGATATAACAATCATTTAAAATAATCATGCGATAAACGATAACATTCACATAAAAAATAATTTAACGCTGTAATTAGGTGCGGATTAGGAAACTGTGTGTCTTTTTTAACTTCTAAAATTTTGTAACCGTTTTCTTTTGGCATTATTAGCCGTTTGGCATCGAGAAATTTGTAAAAACGTCAAATTTGAAATTTTTTATATGTGCGTGATAGTTATATTTTACTGCTGCTTACACACATTAGAGTAGTAAATCTTATATAGATTGACTTCTTCTCAATTCTCGTACAGAAACGGAAATATTTTGGCTGCCTAATGTAAATAGTTAGCAAACACCATAAAAGCAAAAAAAAAAAAATTAATTAATATTTAGAATATCTTTATCAATAATGATGCGAGGGCCTAGATAGACAAGTGGATGGCGTGTCGTGAGTTCGAGCGAAGTACCACTAAAGACTCGCGTATAGAGGAGGACGATGCACGTTAAAATGTCTAGGCTCAAATATCCTTCCGTTGGTGTGGTAATTAGGAGAGCAGATGCCAGCTCAGGTGTCGTCCCGATCACTTGATCTTGGTTCAAAATTACGAGGTCCGTCACCAATAGCCCTCGTGCAGGTTTATAATGCGTTGCAAAGATGACTCTCTCTCACTCTCAAAAAACTAAACGTTTAAAGTTTTCAAATGAGGATGACGCAATCTTGCATTACATGAATATCTTTACCAATAAGAAAAACATTTACCGGAAATCAAATGATTTTAATAGCTTCCTGTCGACCATGACTATAAATAGGTGATATCTCTAGAGCTAACTAAGAATACTTTTGTGACTATCTTAAATACGCATGTGTTTATCTATTTGTATTTATGTTTTTCTTTTCTTGTCACCATTTTAACCATTTGTTCGTCAATAAGATATGGATATGTAACGTTTAAAAGCCTCTTCATCATTTCTACAACTGTAGCCAAATGAAACCATCCAACAAAATACTTAAACTAAGTCACTTTTTCTTTTCACACATTTCATGTACGTAATATACTCATATCCAAAATTAAGGCCACAAACACAAAATCTAGGAAAACTGATGAATCTTTCGCTGAGTTCCCACCAAATTTCACACAGAGACGTATTACAGTGGGAGAATGAATATAGCACACCATAACCATACACAGAAAAGACATTGATTTTGAATTAATATAAAGGATACATCAAAAAGTGTAAATTTAATCAAATATAAAGCCTCTAACTCGTTAACGGTCTGTCTAATATGAAGTATGACCACCATGCATCGGTATACAAGCTTCGCAGCGCTTTTTATGTGGTATACAATAAATATTTGTGGAAACAAAGCATATTCTTCTAAAACTTTTTTTGACTCCTGGGGGGTCATGAGAGGGGAATACGTTGAGAGATAGCGTTTCCTAGACCATTCCAAATATGTTCAACAGAATTTACACTTCGCGGACCCGGAGACCTTCTGAATAATTTTATGGATTACAGTGCACAGAAAAGATCGTACTTCGGAGACGTATATGTACGTCCAGGAAAAATAAAACTTTAGCTGAACGATACGTTTATATACAATGGTGGTAGTTAAGGCTTAAGTCGTAATGTAGCTTTAGCATCAAAGTATAGCATTGTTGAATTCAATACATTGTTATTGTATGGAGGGGGGCGAGATGAAAATTATTAACGAATATTGGGTCGTAAATATTGAAAGTTTGAGAAGCACTGCCACATATAGGCTTCCAGAATCTCATCCATAGCGTACTGTTGGTTGAAAGTACTCGCATCGAAAACGTACAGTAGTGCACGACAGCCCAACATTATGCCACCACTCACAAGGATTCCTTTACCACGAAATCTGTTGATTTTTGTCACGTAGGATGATGATGTCACGTTGAGATGAAAGAAGCTCCACTTTCTCTTCAGATGAATACTGGTGGAGACACTCTTTGTCTGGGGAATTTAGACTGATCACTGAAAAGAACATTCCCTTCTACTGAGGTTTTCAGCGCCACAAAAAGCCTGCCTTTTTAGGTGGATGCTGTAAAATAGATATACAAGATTGGATGCCGGGCATAAGGGCTAGTCTCTGCAAAAAGGCAGCTGAGCGTTTGCCTGGAAATTCTTCATTCGGATACAGCAGCAAGGTCATGAGCAAGATGAGCAAACATTGTCGACCTATTTCGCAATACGCTTAAAGCCAAGTAGAGATCCTGTGCAGATGTTGATGCACTGTGACGACCTTGGCTGGCGTTCCTGTAGACAGTACCACTTGTTTGGAATTGATTCCACAGCCGGGAGACCACATTTTTTCGGACCACTTGTGACCAACGAGTCACCTTCGCTTGAGACTGGCCAGCCTTAAACCGGCCAATGGCTCTTCATCTTAAGGAATTATCTAAATGATTATGATTAATCATTCTCACTGCTAACTGACTAACTTGTTTGTTTCAATTATATATTCACAAAACTGCAGGAAAATTCTGATACATATAAACAGTCTGAATGTAGTAATTCTGCAAAAACTAATTTTAAACAATATATTTTCCTAACCTGAAGTTTGGTATAGTATTACCCGTTCCGTAAAATATAAAACATACAAAAATTCTTAGTTTTCTTAATGCAATTTAAAATTATGATGAAAAACATGTTTCTGACCTTAATTTTGGAAATGAGGGTACTTGAATTTTACTGTTGTTTATATTAGTGTTTTAAAAATTTATGAGGAGCGTAACAAAGGTATACCCCCCCCCACTAAAACGAACATTTTTTTTTACCTTGTAGGATTTGTTATAAAAAGTCAATGAAGGCAATAATGAATACTTCTAGTGTCCTGTTCACTACTGATAAAACAAAAGTATCTCTATTTCTTGGTTTTTATCAGCATTTGAAAAATTAAAGAAAATAAACCATCTGAATACTTTTGCACATTCTGAATAGAATGAATCCGGCCTTTGAGCATGCAAAAGTTTTTTTAAATTAATTTCTGTACAAATTATCATAAATATATTGGTCCACAGTAACAGATTGGTCATGATCTGAAATACGTGGTCACTGTTATAACTGTCGTGTCGTTCTTTTTTTTTCATGCTGCTACATAAAAATCAGAGATTAATGAAACTTAATCCTATTGAGGCTGAAAATCGTCCCGTTCACGCAATGTGGAAGTGGAGGGTGAATGAGTGAATGAATATTAACGTCGCACTCTTCAGCTACACGAGGGATTTTGCAGACGGACCTCGTAATTTTGAACCATTGCCAAGAGACGAGGACGATACCTGCGGTGATACCCCTCTCCTATCTACCCCACCATACCAACGGGAGGATATTTGAGCTCTCGACAGCTTTAACGTGCATCGCTTCCCTATACGGCGGGTCCTTATTGGCACTGGGCTCGAACTCGTGACACGCCAGCCACGCGTGTCATGAGTTCGAGCACTAGGCTACCATGGCCACTTGGAAGTTGAGGGACTGTAGTGCTATCTCAGATATCTCGTGTTTGGTATTTTAATGAAATTCACATATATGATGTCCGCTCCTATGTACTTTGCACATTGCGCAGCCTTATAATTCCTCAACTGTGTAAAGAATGTGAAATAAATGTGTGATGCCTTTTTTATGTTGAAAATTTTCTGTAAACTTGTGTAAAAAAGGAAATATGATTGCTCAATAAATATTAAGTGTGGGGTGACCGGTGTTTTGATCAATATCAAGGGTTGGCAACCTTTTAGTTTTAACGTGTCAAGCCAATCTGCCAATATGATTCAGTGAGCCGTATAGTAGGACATTTTTGAAACAATTCGATTCCTGTGATAATGCATGCAGAGTTAGAGAGTAGAGGTCAATAACATATATAACCAGCTTAATTTTATATCAGTTTTCATCATTAAAACATATTCCTTATCATAAAAATAAACAGCATAAATTATAACTATTTCTTCGAGAAAATTAAAAAAATTAAATTTGCTCATATATTACGTGTTTTTAAACTTATTTATATTAAAATGAGAAATACATAACATAAAATATAAGTTTTCCTCTCATTATAGTTAAATAAAAAGATAAATAATAATTTTTAATTCGAATATATTACACACACACACAAACACATGAACACACACACAAACGCTGAACACACACACACAAACACATGCACACGCACACACAAACACATGAACATGCACACGCAAACACATGCCCATACACATGCATACGCATACACAAACACATGCCCACACACATGCATACGCACACACAAACACATGCACACACACTTTCATATCGTAAAATCAGGGGTATAATTTGAGACTTCCAATTCGACAGGATTTTGAGGAATTGGATTAAACAATTCCTTTGTTGTAAGGAAATATTTTTTCATATGAGGAAATATTTTTTTAAAATTAGATACCCGTACAAAAGTGGGAAAGCTTGCATGTACAAAAGCATAAAAGAAAGAGAGTACATGAAATTTTACCTCTTCAATCCATTAAATCCCTCCAGAAATAATTTTCAGTAATTTACAAATTAGCAGTAAATTAATCTTTAGAGTTTTCTTTCAGATTTTTTCGTTAGCCCGTAAATTTACATATTTCTGGAGCTGTTTGTTAAATAAGGTCTGTAACAAATTTATCATATTCTTCCACTCCAAAATTGACAAATATGTGCAGTAATAAAGAATACCACTGAGAAATGTACCATGTGTCATATGTGGCACGTGTGCAATACGTCTCCTTTGAGATTAACCCATACTAATTTGGACAATCGAAGGAAAAAAAAACGTGGTGTTGTTTCGACGTATAACTTTACAAAAAAACAAGTCTCACAACCATATTTTAAAGGTAAATCTCACCAAAAAGTATTTAAATTTTAGCACATAAAAACATACCGTTGCCTTAAAAAGACGACGGCCAAGATAGAGCATTAGGGAAGACCGTCATTTGCTCATTCCTATTTTAAGGTGAACTTAAAGCATCCCTTGATTTGCACTTATATTTTTCAGTTCCATACATAGAAAACCACATAAAAACCAACTTTAGGGTCCCGTTTCTTCTCAATCAAACGACTGAATGCATTTTTGTGACAGAACTAAGCGCCTTATCATCTTGAAGTTTAAGGGATTTTTGCAGTTTTTGACAATTCAGAACTAAACATTTTCACCTACTTGACTTTGATGAAAAATGACATGATGAGATTTTGAAAAAATACACCACAAAACTTTTTTTTCTTATATTCTGGACACGAGTAAAAAATTATCTGCCTCGTGTTCAAGAAACATCATAAAATTTGAGGCGCATTGTTTAACGTGTCTCTGAATATAAACTTATTTTATAATAAATTTAATGTTATGGAATATGAACTACAAACTACTGAAAATTATAAATATTAAGCATCGCTTACTTTCAAACTGTATTTTTAATTTGTTATCTTTATTTGCCCCATAATACCCATATACTTTTATATTAGCATCCTTTTATAAGCTTCAGTTGTATATAACGGAATATTTGAAATCAACTTTTACCCACTTTAAAAGGTCAGATTAATTCGAAATTTTGCTGACTTGTCCAGGAGCAATGACAATACAAAAATTTGATAATTTTGTTCCATTGTCTTGATCAGGATGATCAAGATTAATGTTTTCTCATTTTCAGATCCCTTCCCTCATTCTGGCGATTAATTTCAGATCCTATTTCCATATTTGGCGAGAAAAAATTAAGTTGCAACTTCGAATAACGATAGAAGTGTGTTTTTTATTTTTTTTTAAACAATAATTTCTTATTACGTAGATACACTTGAAATGTACGTGTTCAATGTTTTTGTTCTGAAGTCATTTATTCGAAGTATTTTTCCAGGGTTTTGAAAAAAATATTACACGATTAAAATAAGTACATTCCTTTAAGTTATTTGAAACATAGTTAATATTTCGAAGCACAAAGAAATCTAATTTTTTCATATGTTTATCTCTTTTTTTTTATTTTTAAAGCTGTTATTTTATACCTGACGCTCATCCATAACATTTTATGTTATTATTTTAAATTTACTGTGTTATGGAATGAATAAAATTATATATCTCACTTTTTCTTTCTGAAGTGTTTGATGGGTTTTTAATAGGGGTGGGGGGGGGCTATTGATATGATAAATAAAGGAAAAAACTATTTTACAGTACCAATAATAGAAAAAGGCCTTTGGAACATTAAATTGAATACACTACAAAGGGAATCAATAGTTCAATAAAAATGTGACTTCTCAGTATATTTTAACTGTTCAATTTTAAACACAAAAAAATCGTTTAATTTTTGCTAATTGAATTTATAACTTAATATAATTAAAAACAATATCGCAATAAAGATTTATTGAATGAACTAACAATAATACTACGTAGCTGAAATAGTTATTTGAACTACACTATAATATCTCTTTTCTGCATATCCGTTTTGTGTATAACAATCCATAAGGAATAATAAATTCCACTTTTACTTACAGTATAAGGAGCAACAATGTTTGGGAATGTAGTTCAGTTAGATTGAAACAGAAAACTGTAGTATTTTATTGTTAAAAGAATTTAGAAGTTTAAAAGAGAAGAAAAAAATCATTTTATAAACAAGGCAGAAAGACAAAAAAAAAAAAAAAATGTAAAAGAAAATAAAGTGTTTGAAAGTAACACATTAAAACATAATTTAAATTTATTCATTGGAAATTGATAATAATGTGTTTTGGCGCTTGGATGAACGTATTTTTCTTTGCTTTGATTCCTCGCAATAAAAACAAAACGAGGCAACCCTAAATGATAGTTTTTCAGTGAAAGAAAGGTTACTAAATTCGCGCCCTTAGCACTGAACTTTCCGATTTTTTGAATTTTTTAATAAATAGGAATTAAAGAAAAGCATTAATCGTTGTAAAAGTTTCGGATTTTATTAAGTCTAATAATAACTTTACGAGGAACTAGTCATTTTTAATGACGCAAGTTTTAAAATTATATTTATTATTGGAAAAAAGTAAGCACATAAATGATCCATGCAAAGATTCAGACATAACTTAAATAAATTTGATTCATAATATCGCACGCGCGGGCAGCACATCAAAGTATATTTTTAAAAATATCTATCAGTTCAAGGTAATAAAAACAATGGATTCAATTCATGACAGTCACACGATTAAAGTCAAAAACACTGTTCTCCATCGAATTGAAAACACTTTTTAAAATTTCTAGTGGGCTGACGATTGGTATTTTTTCATTACATTTCATTTCATTCCCAGTACATTTCCCGGAAGCTGGTATCTCTTTTTAGTGTGGCACCATATAGGCAGATACTAATCACCGCAAGTACCTTTGACAAGCAAAGTTTCCTCCTCAGAGAGAGGAAATGAGCTGAATTCTTAAACGTACATTAAACTAATTTGTACTTAGTTTGCAGGTTGTTATCAAAAGAATGGGAACACCATGGAATTATAAAGAATTTTTTATTACTATGGTATATGTCTGCCTTTGCCATGTTGTGTAGCTTGGATTCATCTAGGAGACGATTCATACAAGTAATGAATAAAGAGGGATTTTCAACAACTCTTTATGGAGATATTGGGAATCTGGGAGAGATACCGCTGGAGAACATTGATTCCGCATTGAACGCTCTAAAATAGACTATAACTGTTCATATATACTTAGGTCGGAGGACTGTGTGGGCCGATGTAGATGATTATATCCATCCTTTTGTTCATAAAACCATGATTGAGTGTCCTGCTTCATGAATAGATGAATTATCATCTTGGAAAATTCCATGGTGGAAACGAAGTTTGTATCGTAAGATGGATCTAGTCAGCTAAAATTTCTCTAAACTTCTCCCAAGTGATCCTTCCTTTGAGTGTTACGATTGGTCCTGCATAAAATCGTCATATGACGGTTCCACCTCCATGGTAGACAGTTGGAAAAAGATAATGACGATCATACGTTTGTGAAGTGGCCTCCAAACGTACAGCCGTCCTGTTGTAGGGTAAAGTGTGTGTATGTCTAATAGTCAGACTATATTATTTTCTTTCATTTATCAATCGATCAAGTTTTGTGAATATGATACTACTGTAAAGGACGTTTGGCATTAACATCTGTGAGAGACAGACAATTGGCTTGGGAATAGCTGCTCTGCTGTGAATGTTCTTTTTATAAAGGTACCTCATAACTGAAATCATAATCGTAAAAACTGTAAATAAATATCCTGGTTTATTTATAATTAAAATTTAAAAATGTAGCTATACTTTTCGGGCACCGGGTACTTTATTATCCATTAAATGTGGTCTTTAAAATCACACATTAATGTAAAAATTTTTTAAATTCATATAAACTTCATCCGTTTGAATTTATCGGGCTTTTCGTACCCAAAATATCATTGTTCTTTTATTTAAAAAAATAAATAATCTAAAAGCTGACTTTAAAGTTAAAACGAGCACAAACATACGATTCTTATTTCTACATAAGCATCCAACTTTTATTAAAAAATCCTGAAACACAACATTGTATCTCTCTCCATTTTTCCCCATATAAAACCCATTTATTTAGACACCATCCATGTCTATTTTTTCACGCTCTATTTGTTCTTGCTTTTTCGTATTTACCCGGATGAATGAACCTGCCTAAGCGCCGAACCATCGATTGGCAAAATCCCATTTTGAAGATTTATGAATCTTCAAATGAGACGTAAGAATTTGACAGCCAAATAATCGAACGTTTTGCCGGCTATTCGTGTTTGATCAAAATGCCCCCTTCTGCAGAAAGGTCTAGAAAGTTCGAAGAAAATAGGTGGATGTATCAGTTTTATATGAATTCAAACATATATTTGTCTTTCCTTTAAATTAAATATTTACAATGAATGTAATGAAATTATTAATCTAACTTAATCATGTTTTGCTGCAAAATCGAACGAACTCTTGATGTAATTTTTAAGACAATATATACACCGTATCCAGATGCAATTCTACTACCCTTAAAGGAATTGCAGGGGGGGGGGGCGAAAAGCCTGTGTGTGTTTGGCTTTGATTATAATAATTTATTGTGATCAAATTAATATAACAACATACAAGTTTGTTTAGATATATATCAAGTACTGCAGTGAAAATCTTTTAAGGTGATATGGTACAATCTTCACATTTTTTTTTTATTTTTAATATTTGATATTTGGTTTTAATTGTAATTTATAAAGGTTAATATTTAATAATAATTCCATACAAAAATTTTTAAGTTTGTTGCAAAATGTTTGTAAACTTTATATTTTTTTAACTTTTTAAACATTTTTAAAATTCTTAAGGCTTTTTTAAAATGTCTCTTTTCTTTCAAAATTTTTTTTCTAAGTACCTTGTAATATACTATATAAAACTATGCATGGGTTTTCTTTTGCTTCTCTTTAATGTTTTATCAATTTTGTATAGTTAAACTTTAAAAAATTCTCAAAAAAATATTAATTTTGATTTTGAAATTTTTTAGAAAAAGTACTAAAAATACATCAGAGCTAATTCCATGCACAGGTTTACAAAACATACATTTCAGAACATGTATAAGAAATTTCAAACCCATACTTCAATTATCAAAAAAGCCTTAGGGTTTTGAATGATAGTATGTGTACAAAAATTCAACATGGAGAAATATGAGTTTGAAGTTTTCATTCCATGAATAGCATGATATAATATTCATCGAATAGTCTGAAACTTTTATGATATGTTAATTATCTTATTTAAAACTTCTTACCATAAAAATTTGCACAAATGTAGAACAATTAAAGAGTATACCGCCATAATGAATATAAAGAAGAAAACGAATGAAAGATCAATATTTCACAAAACTTTATTGTAAGAATTATAAAAAAAATAAATACACACTTCAGAGCTAATTCCATGCTCAGAGCTGATGTACAACATGTACAAAAGATGTTTGCATTTATTTTTTATTTACATGATTTTAAAAGCCTTTGCGTGTCAAATATTGTACACGAATGAAATCAAAATCAAATAACAATTTATAGGTAAAATATATTAAAATCTAAGAACTGCATCTGAGCTTTTGTTTAAATAAATATCTTAAAATATTTTAATAATAAAAGTGTTGAATTTCACACACGTGGGATATATATATATATATCACCAAAAACAAATATATAAACATGGGAGAGTTTTTCTATTCTTGCGAATTAGATTTCTAATTATCTGAGTTATCAAAATGAGATTTAGTATTTGTTCTTTGTGGGAGAATCCACTTTGAAGTTTTAATTTCATTCAGAATAATATAAAAAGCACGCACAACTTTTAAAACTTGACCAAATCTATTTGCTGTTCACAAAATAAATCCCCGAAAGTCATCACGCCGACTGCAGCGCCCATACACACCCATCAGTGTATAAAAATTAAATTATGTAATGTTTAAGATTATTCGGAATCATTCGTTTGATAGCATCAACTAATCTCAAGCCAACTCCTGAACATTAAAAACAATACTGACTCAGTATTAGCAAGTTGCTCCTATTTATAGGCTGTATGGATCTTTCGAGAAAGATCAGATAACGTTACAGATCGTGATATTAATAGATTTCTCCAGTAATTTCAGAAGCATCCATTTGATCGCATACTCACCAAAAGGATTGCCAAAAATGATTCCAATTTGCCTCTATCGCCAAAATTTCGCCAATTTTCTATTGAATCACCATTATAATGATAGGAATGACGTTGCTTTCGATTATTATAATTGTAGTATAAAATAAATGCAACATAAATTAATATTAACGTATTACCATACCCAGATATAAATTATTTACACTACCTTAAGTATTTTTTACACAAAATTCGTAGCAATTTAATCGAACTGTATTACCATAATCTCTCATCGTGCTCTTTATACTTAAACATTTAATGAAAAAAAACTCTTAAGCGAATATCCTGTGATGAAAGAAAAAACTGCTATGATCTCCACAGGGTTAAAAATTTTATATGCATCTCTTAATTGTTCATGAAACATCCAGGGGTACGAACTATCCAACAACAACACCCCTTTGTTATATTAGAGCAGGGGTGTGCACATTCGAGGCCAAAGTGTGTGTCCAGTGGTCAGTGAAGATTGCTCTACTAAGAAGCTAATCTAAACGGACGAGAGAGTTCGAAGACTGAATGGACCAAAGGATTAATACGCTAATATTGCCCTTCCAGGTGTGTTGAACTAGTCATCACATTATAAATGATGAATGCACACTAAGTCTTAATGTCTCGTGGGATTCCTTCCTTGTATGGAGAAAATCTGAAAGCGTCATTTAATACAATGTACCTTTAAATATTACGGATCTCTTTAAATAAAATTATGTGTCTAAATGCAAATTCGCTATTTTAAACTTATGAATGATGTAAATGTATGTGGAATACGGAGAATTTCAGCATCGTGTCTGTATTATGATAACAAAAGCATTATACTAAACTATACAGTAATATTTAATATCATTCCTTTCATATAAATTGACACATGATAGTATGACTTTCGTGTTATATGAGTAGAAAGGTGAAGCGGTGATTCGACTAATTTTACAAGATTTCATACAAACGGCGCAGTTCTAAAATTTCGTAATCTGATATTCTTTTATATTGTTAAAGATTTTGGATACTTAGTAATTAGTTTTACCTAAAAATAGCATAAATAATTAAAACTTTGATGCTTAATAGTTAATACTACTTTTCATTACATTTATTTGTGCCTAAAACTTTGATTTCAAACAACGCCATCCGTTACATTATAATGACGCCTAAATGGGAACTCGGCGTTGTGGCAGCTTAGTGGTCAAGGTAACGGACTTGTGGCTGGATTTTCATGAGTTCGAGCCTAGTACCGCTGAAGACCCACCATGCAGAAGGGGCTAAAGCCCATTTTATGTGTTGAGGCTCAAATGCTTTTTCGTTGGTGTCGTGTGGGAGTTAAAAGTGTGGGTACCAACGCAGATGTCGTCCTTGTCACTTGACCATGATTCAAAATTTCGAAGTCCATTGCCAAACACCCTCGTGTCGCTGAATAGTGCGACGTTCATATTCACTCCCTCAGTAGGAATTTGGAGAAATATTGGCGAAACAGCCAAGTTGGCCTCCTTTTAGTCGACCATATGGATACTGTTTATATATAATTAGCCGTTTTTGGAACGTTGTAAAGCTTGTTATAGAGATTACGATTTGCACTATTGTAAGCAATCTGTAAAAATATTTCTTTAACATATAGTTGGTACACAATTTAACGAATTCATCCGAACAAAACATTATATTCGTCAATTTGGTGTGATTCGTAGCATCGAGTTCCAGAAAAAAAATATTTTTTTTGTACTTTCCTTTTGAAAATTCTCTAATAATCATCTAAACAAAAAATATCCTTTATTTAGAAATTACAGACTTTTCTTGATACAGGTAAAAATATTATTGGCGAATTATTACATGCCAGCTAATTCGAAATTTTAAGTATTGGTAATTGATATTTTTCAATTTTTTTTATTCCTTACTCGAAAGAGTTCTATCGATTTTATGCAGGGAAGAGAATATTGAGTACTTTACGTCTTTCTGCATGGCGTATGTTTTCGCAGTTTACAAATA